>VKOC01022870.1:0-30853 GCA_009364415.1 Spea multiplicata
TGTATAATGGGTAAACAGGAGATAGCAAGTGGCACATCCAATAACAATGTGGAAACTAAAGGAGAGCCCTGCTCAAGTTATTTTATAATCTAGAATAGAAAAGTGGGGAGAGCCTTGGTAAGGATCCAGTTGAAGTTGTGGGCTCTTGCTATCCTGTGAATGCTCAATCTCTGAAAGAAGGGAGTTTGTAGCCTCTTTATAGAGTTCAAGGTCTATTGGCCAGTTGGAGCTCATATCCTATCTTGTAAGCTTTTTTGTACATATCATTCATCACCCTCAATCACCAAAATGCTGGCTGTAGTTGCTGTAGAACAAGTTGCACAGGCTATTGGCTTTAAAAGCTACATACTCTTCTCCATAGAGTGATGTCAGAGCCTTGACTTCATTGTATTTGTTGTTGGTCTTGGTAAGAGAGCTGGGCAGTTGAGAGGCTACGGGTCCAGATGGCATCTTGGCCAGGAAGCTTTCACATTCCCTCTGAGCAGCATCCTTCTCAGACGCGATGCCGTCCAGGTGCCGAGCAGTTACCTGAGAATTATTAATAATAACGAGGTCTGCAACTATATTATCATTTGAGTTGTCCATATTATATTGATTTTGCCCAGATTTGGTGTCACATCTACCTCTTTATTTTCTTATCTTTAGCCGGTTTGGACCCTCTTAAACCTATCAACATCTAAATGATACAGTTTCGTTTTTCAAAGTTGGTCATACATGTAGTCTAGCAGTTTGTTAGCTTCACTTTAAAAGTCCACTTCAACAATACAAAATTGCACTCTCTATATTTCTATTTAAATAAACCTTAGTAGATCTGTTCCCCCCCAGAAGGATTATTCATATAAATCAACAAAGAACCCTTTAAGAATGAAGTTTCTATGGCAACATGGCCTATCAGTGCCTGCTTTTGTGTCACATGACCAATCTATACCTGCCAAAAATTATAAATGATTTACGTGAAGAATTATTTCTTGACTAAGCAATGCTAGTAGGAATGATGTGTCTTATGTTGCATTTGATAATGCAGCAGAATAAGTAGAACGGCACCTATAACCTTAACATTTCTTCACTTTTCTTCACACTTTATTGCACAATTGTTTATCCTAGCCCACACCCTTCCTTGTCTGCTTTTGGCTCCCTCTACTAATCTCACTTATTTATCTAGTTTACTCACCTCTTGCTCCTTCAGTCTCCCGGTCAGGTCCTGGCTAGGTGAGGACCGGCTGACAGGTGAGCGCACCCTTGCTAGCACCTCTTTTTCGGTGTCTTGCAGGTCTGCGTAGATCTTGTCCAGTTTATTGAGAATCTGTGCACCCTTGGGGTCCTCACTGGGTACGCTGGAGGTTCTGACTGGTGGTACAGGAGGAGTGCCGACTGGGGCTGTCCAAAGGTTAGGAGACATTTTAAAATTAAAGTGGCTGGGATCAGGCACATGATTCGGTAAATGATGCTATGCTGTGTCAACCAAAGAGTTATAGAAAGAGCTGCTCAGCAGTTGTTTAGGAGACATCCTAGTAGGGTTTACTTTAAAGTACACCTTTGTTCATCCTTTATTTTATCTGTCATTTATGCTGTTATTACTCTTGCCTACGAGGAACACCAGTGTTAATATGTAGAGAGTAGGGTTACCCAACTTACCCAGCTGGATGGGTTTGGAGGATTCCCTGCTGCTGGACTTCAGAGCATTTTGCACCGATACCTTTTTCTTCTTAAGATCACCCAGCTCTCCCTCCAGCCTGAACATGAAAAAAGCCGATTCACACGGGTGAAAAAGTGAGGAAATTCATTTTCACAAACAAAATGAGTTCAATAAGAAGAGGAACCCATCCTTAAGCTCACCTCTTCACCCGTTCAATAGACTCCAAGTCTGGAGGAGGGATCACAAAACAGGTGGCTGGGGCATCCTTAGCCTCTCCTTTGGAGTTTTGCACAACCCAACTCTCTCTCTTGCTGTTGTCCTTTAGTGTGTAGGTCTCCCCCTTATTGAGCTGAACCTGTGTGGAGGGAATGTTGGTTGGTTAACAATACAGGTTAGACAAACTATATAATTGCTACGACTACTACTTCCTTACTACTTACTACTAGACTACTCATTCCTAGGCTTTTAATAATTTATAGGTATTACAAAGTAGTGTTTTCAAAGATCTAGCAGTATGCCTGACAAAGTTATACTTTGGCAAGGACTATAATGAGAGACTGTGACCGTATCTAAAATGTCAGGCACTCATTGAGGGTAGTTAGATGTATCTACTTCTAAAGTATGAAGTACGCCCAGTCTTATTTTGATGTTATTATTTGTGTCTTCCCAAGATAAACCTCGTTTCTTATCTCACAACAAAATGGTCTTACGTCTCCTGAGTCCCAGTCGCAGATAGTATCTACAGTTACGGGCTCTCTGGGCTTCATCCTCCGCTGTTTGATTGGCACAATATCCGAACTCCTCTGTTTGAGGTCCGCCAGGTTCTTCTCGGCCTGTATGAGCTGCTTCTCATCTTTCTCCAGCTGTAGCTGGAGCTCAGAGATAGCCCCAGGACTCACGGATTTAGTCGGGCTGTATTTGCTGTCGAGGTTCTGGTTGAAGTTTTTGAAGGTTTGGGAAACAGAATCTGCACCTTCCTGAAACTGTTACGAGGACAGAAAAGTCATAGTTGTGTCTACCATCTCTGGTCTTGCACATATCTTAAATCCTTTGGATTATTACCCAGCAAAGAAGAACTACCCTGGATGATTTATTTTCATAGGGTTGGACAACCATATAAAAGACTGATTTACAATGCAAACACTACACACACTTGTTAAACAAACATTTCTCTCCACGTCTTGGCTTAAAATGTTGTGTATTTTTATAGGGCTAATAAAAGCTGCAAAGTTACCTTATTTTGAGGCAAAAATAATTGCCCTCCTGCCACTAACTAACACTCGTTATATGTTTAGGTCAATGCTCAGCACCTCTGTATGGAACACATTTGCTGTTGAGCATGTACAAGCACGATGTCTCTTTTACATTCCATTTTTTTTACCTTTTTGTAATCCTCTGCATTTTTTAGATGAGTTTCCTGACAGATGCAAAGGTTTAAGAAATTCTGCCATTCTCCTTTTAGAGCATCATTGTGAGCCTATAAAACAAGCAAGGATATGTCATCACGTGTCATATGCAGCATGAAGTAATCAATATTATTAGCAAATGTAAATCACCCATTTAATTAACGCTACTAACAAGAACAGCGTGCAACATGTAGCCCATGTAAGCCGGCCCTAGTGCGAGTAACATGCATTTAATTCAATATATTAGATGTTCGAACAAAGACATGTTACTGCAGCGGCGTTAGTATTAGTAGCACATGGTCTTAGTAGAGGATACCATATGGTCACATAAGGCAGACTCCGAAAGATGGATGGTTTATTGTTTGTTTGGGGTGCAGATTTGTGAGCTGTGGTGCCCGGCACGATCACCTGCTACATTTACAGTGTGAACTGGCATATTGTCCTCACCTGGATGCTGTTGGAGGCTGGGTGCTTTAGCTCCACCAATCTATCCCCGTCATCTAGAAGATCATTCACTTTCTCCTCCTGGGGCAACAGGTCTTCTGACTTAAAACGCTGAAAAAGAAGACAGGGTTATTATAGGGCCTCCAAAAGGTCCACATAGACAGCCTTGGTAGTAACTACCCCAGTAGAGCTGCCCATCAACTAATGTAATCGTCTTCACCTTCAAATTCTCCGTTGTGTAGTTTATGATGGTGCTTGCTAAGTGTCCACCTTAACTTTCTTTGAGAGGTCTGCCTACTTTATGTAGTAGGTACTATATTGAGAAGCTCTACAGGACAGCATTGTATCAGGGAATCTGCCCCTAAACCATAGTGCATCAGTATATTCAGTATGTATCAGAATAAGCTAGACGTATTATAACTGAGAGCAGCCAGGGTGTCTTCAAGCTACCTACCTCGTATTGCCTGCGGGTCCCAACCACGTCTGGTATCTGGTCACTCCAATCCTGCTTCAGGATCTTGTTCTGCTCATCGCTCAGGTAGGCCAGTTCTTTTGTGCAGCCATTCAAGTGATTATAAAGGCTGCCCAGATGCCGGCCCCTCCATGTGGAGTCTTCCTATACCCATGGAAAAGGCAAATAAGATGTTATCATAAAAAGCCATTATTCCTTGGCTAGAACACAATATACAATACACTTTGTGTTAAGCTCACCTGCAGTTCTCGATACTGGTTCTTAATACTTGCATTCTCCTATGTTAACAGGGAATGTAAAAACGAGAGGAAGAAATTAGAGCATCAAAGAAAAAACAGCTACATTCTTTTGAGGTGTTTATTAACATCGGTAAAAAATCCGGCTCATAATATCAAGACGGACAAAATATCTAATGATATCTTCATAACATTAAATAGGTACTATTGTGATACCGTGATCATCTCTCTCACCGTCCTACAAGTATAGACATTATTGGGGTTAATGATGATGAAGCCATACGTTGATTAGGAGTTGATTAGTAGTACAAGAATCTGTACTTGGAGATGTTAGAAGCTCTACAGGTATAAGAGGACTCGGTTATCTACCATTAGAATGTCTAGTGATCTCGTAAGAATGCAGTTTTTCCCTACTTTTTAGATAAGTATCATCTCTTGCAGCAAAATGTAAAGCATGCTATTTATATATTGCTCAGCAGCATATTGAGGAAATCGTCCACAGAGAAGGTTCTAAGAATACTAGTGGATTATAGACTTTCCAGCAGTGCACAACCCCAGGCAGCTGCTGCAAAGCAAGCACATTATTATTACGTATTAAAAGGGGAATGAACAGGAACCAAGAATCTAAATACCTCGGGTAGGTTGCGAATTTCTGTACCGTATTCATCTATCTCACGCTGTAAAATATTATGTGCAGCGATTTGATGCTCCACATCTCTCAAGCTGGGTCCATACACACCGTCCTTTATTTCTTTCTGGGGATAAATGGAAAGTGGTTTGATGTTAAAGTAGTAGAATCAATCTTTCTTGGACACGTTTCTGCACTTTTTTATAAGGGCCATTAAATGAAGATGTTGAGAGCACTTGTCAGGGTCCGAACCTGGCTATTGTTATACAGACTTTGCTGTCTCTCTGTTACCCTGAACCCGGCTCGTGTACTGACCTATGCTCCATTTAGTGGATCTGCTCCTATTTCTGCGTTTGCCGTGTGTTATCCTGCTTACCGGACTCCACTACCTACCCAACCTTAAGTTTAATCTTACAGCAATACAATAATAAATCTTTGGGGGCTCTGTTGCTTCTCAGTGGTTTCAGCTAGTTATTTAGGGAATCCTTTCCATTGGCAGACTTCATTACACACAATCTACGGAATATTGTGATGAAATTATGGCATATTTGATTTGATTTCTAGCCACCACCTTCTGATAAGAGAGGTTCATTACAAATATCAACAAATATATATGCTTAGCTATCCATTAGATGAACAATTCCTGGTCTGAGAATTGTCCATCCTCTTCTATGGTACAGAAAAACATAAAAAAGAACATAAAAATAAACAACTTCAATAACGAGATGTCCTAATGAGATCACAGCTTTAGTAGAATGCCTTGAGAATTTTGCTAGCAATAAGCCATTCCGCATGGATTTCTTATAGGGTTTTAGTTGATCAAGAGACTTGTGCTACCTGCCTCGTATTCCAGAAAATAATCTTTCATATCAAAGAGAGAGAAGTCCTGATAACTTTTGAGACTTTTCTGCTGGTAGGGTATTATTGCTCTTTCACCAAATGGGTCTGGTAGCCGTGGATATTGTCTCTTCCATTAAAATGCATTTACCTTTTTGCTGTCCAGGATTTGAGGCCAGTTGACTTTGGGTCCTGGAGGGGTGAGGTTCATTTTCTCGTACACGTCCCTATATTCTGTACACTCTTGGCTGAGGCGTTCATGCAGCTGGCCGATGCTGTGCAGAAAGACAGAGAGGTTAAAACCCACATTCCCCTAGTCCTTTAGAACCCCGGCTATGAGTTGTGAATGTCCACCATGTTGGTACCAACACCCACACCTTTCCTGATTAGCATCTTTGTCCATCTCACTAGCCCATTGCTTTGCTCGATAGTAGTCTATGTACTAGCTTGTGGATTTCACTTTCAGACTCACTCTTGTTCTATCTCCTTAGCCTGAGGATGTCCGTATTTCTTTGCCTTGTCCACATCCAGAAACAGGTCCTTCAGCAGCAGCTCGGACTCCTTCAGATTCTGCGCATTTTCCTTCTGGTGCTGAAAGGTTTTGTTCAAGGCATAATTTCCTACATCCTGCCACCGAAAATAATTTAATGAGTCAGGGGAGCAATTCGTAACATAAGAGATCACAGTCACTTCAAAGTCACCAGCAGATAACAAAAAATGGGAGTAAAATTGAGGAAAATCAGGTATCGCTACATGAAAGTCAACTGAAATAGAGAATGACCACTGGAATGACGCGGTGATGTTGAGTAGTATTACATCTAGTTGAGGTACCAACCTGCTTCAGCTTCTGATGGGTTTCAAGTATATTCCTCTCAACCTGGTCAGCATTTTTCTGCATGCGCGAAATCAGCAGGGACAGTTCATTTGCAGTCGCCCTGTGAAAAAAAAAGGAAAAAGGGGTCAGAAATTACAAAAGTTTGGTTAATATAGTGATGGCATGACAATTAAACTTTACACATACATGTGTAATCCATGTAAAGGGGTTCAGGGATCAGATACACGTGTATATATATATATATATATATATATATATATGGGAATGGAGAATTAGGCGGCTGGCATGGCATGGGTCGGGTTGGGATAGAGGAGCGTTCATTGGTTCATATTAAACCCATTCTCACTTTGCCAACCGATAACACGTTTATTGTATCAATAATTGTTTTAGAAGTAGGTCCCTGGAAGTCTATGTCTTATATCTCTTATATGTCTTATATGGTAGTTATGCCTTAAAAGTGATTATGGCGCAAAGTTTGAAAAGCAATGTTATCTCTATAGCAACCAGTATAGCAACCTCCTGGTGACTGGGCATTCTTTTGGTTACTATGGTGATAAGAAAACAATTAAAATGTGGAAACTGTATTTTAAGTTATAATACACATATTCATATTATATATACCGGTATATATATATATATCTTGGCTAGAAATACATAAAGCAGACCTACAACCCAAACAAAAAAAGATAACAACATGTTATATTAGCCATCTGATCAAGAATCCAAAATGCTGATGTTTCCTAGAAATACTAGAGGTTAAGATGTCCAGCGCTGCCTAAATGAGTTAAAACGCCCTATAGCTTGTGCTTCCTGAACCAATCAACAACAATCAGCACCCTGACGATGAGAGAGATCCCTCGATTGGGAGAAATCAGCGCAGAAAAGTTTTGTATTTCAAATCGCACTGAAGGAATACGGTAAAGCTCAGCAGTGTTTATTAAATTCGACCTCAAACTTAAAACTGACACGTCACGGCGTCTCTTCTCAGCCAGGTGTTCCAGATGTACCTGAGAGGTAGAACGAGGGATATCCGCTAATATCTGCACTATATATGTATGTAGAGTATGTACGTATGTATGTACAGTATTTATGTATGTAGTGTATGTATATACAGTATGTATGTATTTTTGTAGAGTATGTATGTATGTACAGTATGTATGTATGTATGTAACATGTATGTATGTATCTACAGTATGTATGTATGTATGTAGCGTATGTATGTACAGCATGTATGTATGTATGTAGAGTATGTATGTATGTATGTTTGTGTATCCCTATCCATCCAGTGGCGGATTATGCAATATTAACAGCAGGCCTCTAGAGCTAGAGGCCCTAAACTGTAGGAGAAGGCAATTGCCCCCTGGGGGCATCCCGACACTGGCTTAACATGCGATAGCTGAGTGTTACCGTGTAGTTGTATATTTTTTATTTTTTTTTTGCATGGCGGAATTAATCAGAATCTTCTCTCTATATATGTTGTCTGTATTCCCTGCTCTCCCTTACAAGACATGCGTTTTGGCCTCGCACACGAGGTGCCTCCAGCCAGCACAGAAGGCTTGTGTGAGATTTCCATGCGCATTTCATGCTCCCGTCGATTTCAGAAGGTGCCGTTTCCTCAATGCTGATTGGCTGCCAGGAGTAGCTGGATCGTGGAACGCTTAGAGGGCATTCTTGGAGAGTGCTGCAGCTGCAGCGTTACAAGCAGGTGACTGCTATGTGTGTTAAAAAGTAGAATGTTAACATCAGAGTACTTTAGAATGCTTTCATTTATTCGACAGGCTAGTTCTGACACATATTGCAGCCTCCGTAACGTGAAATCGTCCCTATTAAAAAAACCTGCATAACTGGATAATATCTATCTTATAATACAAGCAAATAGAGCCAAGACGTTAAGAAAAGTCAGCAAGGTCAGTTCAAGGCTTCGCTTCAGCACGTAATCCTATTTTATTTCTCAGAGGTTTTTAATTATTCCATTATCACCAATCAGGTTTATTCAGACCAATGCAATAAAGATGAATCAGACGAGATATAGTGTTGTTTCTCTGTGAGGTCACAGCAGGTGGACATTCAACAAACGTGACCAGTGTGCCAGATGGCCGTTTTGGGCCTACTTCCTTCGACGGTCGGTACTGATGGTGCCACACCTCCCAAGTGTCCTTTTTTAGGAGGCCTAGTCTCTCTTGGGTCCCACATCTCTTTATCCCTCGTTCCTTCCCTGAGGTCTCCACTTTCTAGAAGCTCAGAATATTTGGGGAGGGTATGAGTGTATCGCAGTGTGTATATAAACAACAGGAAAAGACTTTCCCTAAAACAATTGTGCTATAGTAAAATTAACATTTGCATGATTTTTATAATATTGTCTACACAGACTCAGTACACATCAAGTGGCGTAATAATGATACATTGGCCATGGGGTATTTTTACACACATTTTTAAAATAAGTGAAAGAAAATGTGTTTCACCGACATGTTGTGAAACCTAATTTTGTCTAAGCAGGGGCAGGTGAGCCTCAAAGGGAAAAGGAGCAATTGACCCCCCAGGCCCATCCAAAATTCTTCAAAAAGGGCCAGTCCAACCAGTTGCGGAGGCAGAAATATGGCAGGGTCACGTAGTGGGATGCTATGTGACCCCGCGGTTAAAGCCAGGCTACTGGCAGTGTGTGTGTGGCCAACTAGAAAGAAGACCACGGGCAACATAAATGAGTAAGGGGGTAAAGGAGGGAGGTGAGTGTGTGTTAGAGGGAGTGTGTGCGAGTGTGATAATGTGTGGATGTGTTTGCATGAGGTGTATATGTGTGTGTTGGTGTGTAAGTTTGTGTAAGCGTGTGTGAGTGTAAGAGTGTGTGTGTAAATATGTGCGACTCTGCATATGTTTGTTACCGGGGAGGGCAAGATGCCAGTGGGGGAAATACATGTTAAAGCAGGAGGTATGTTCATGGAGGCAAATACACAACATTTCATTATACTGAGTAATCTATCTCAAACTGACCAGTACCGACATATCCAAAAAAGAGGCTATGCACTCGAGGCAAGACTGGAGTGGGGCCGGTGTAATGGTTCTAGGTACTCAATGTGTAAGGGCTGAAATCTGATCGAGCTGAAAATATTGGAGCCGGCTCGATGAATCACACAGTTCCGAGGGTGTGATAACAGAAAGGGTCGGGACAATAAAGTCACACAAATCACGCTGTTTAGTGATAAAGAAAATGACCATCATTCCAGAATGCAGGGGCCACACCTTGTCATTCGCTGCATAGCATTGATGGCGTTGCCCGTGACAGATTCCAAAAACACACTCATTCTTTCTAACCTCAGAGATTAGGTAACAAAAATATCACTGTCTATGCATACCTCACAACTGTCATGTTTTAGCGGCAACAGTCCCTATCTAGAACCCAAATCTACACCTCCCCACCCAAGTAGGTTTTTTTTAGGCGTTCCCTTTTGCCCTTTTTCTTTTTTCATGTACCCATAAATTATACAATTTAAGAACAGATAGGGTTTTTGTTTGATACAAGTCTAAGATGTATAATCCAACATTTGGTATGAATAATATTTGAAAATGAAAAAAAACAATAGATTTTGAGTCAGGTGCACAATTCAGAATAGAATGAACGCATAGATATGTTTCGGGTAGATAAAGTACTGAGAAAACAACCCCGAAGAACTTGTGGGGGCTCAGTGAATGGCCAACCCAACACTAAATAACTTTAACATATACAATATACAGTTTAATAATAAGATTGACGCGTTAAGACATACTGGTATCGACCCAGACTTCTTCTGGCTTGACCATTTATTTCACCCTCTTTATTGCAACATCACATCTGAGTGAATTCTCTGTTGCAGAAACACACCCTTATAAAATACTTTATTGCATTCCAAACCAAAACTCACCCTTTTATCAATAAAACCTGAATGAAGAAAGCACATAAAGCTTCTCAGAAGAGAATGGCTTTTGGAGAACTTAATTAACCTCCCAATGCTCTAAGTGGAGGCAGCTCCTGGGCACCTGTCCTTAAAAAGGACATTATGGAACTAGAAAATGTGCAAAGGAGGGCTACAAAATCAATAAAGGGATTGGAAGATACAGTGTCTCAGAGGGGATACGATGACATTATATAAATATATGCAGGGCCAATATAAAGAGCTCTCCAGTGACCTGTTCATGAACAGAAATGTATAAAGAACAAGAGGTCACCCTCTGAGACTGGAAGAGCGCAGATTTCATAGACAACAATGAAGGGATTCTTTACAGTGAGGACAATAAAGGTATGGAATTCACTGCCAAGGGAGGTGGTGTTATCAAATGCATTAGATATCTTCAAAAGGGTCTGGATATTATTTTAGAAAGGCATGGCATACAGGGCCAGAAATAGAATTAATATTTAGAGCTTCTTGATCCAAGGAGAAATCTGATTGCCTCTTGTCGTCAAGAAGGAATTGGTCCCCCTGATGGCAGAATTCGAAGTAGCTTAATTAGGGTTTTTGTGCCTTATTTTGGATCAAGAATAGGAAGGTGAGGTAGAAGGGTTGAACGTGATGGACTTAGGTCTTTTTTTCAACCTTATGTACTATGTAACTATGTACTATGTATGTAACTGCAAAGTCAAACAATTTAAAACACCTAAGCAAGCACCGAACGCCCAATACTGTCAGATGGGGCATGAGTCAAATTAATAGCAAAATGCAAGATTTTCTAACAGAAGAGGAGCGGATTCATCGAATAGCTCCCCAACTGAGACGTTAAAAGCTAATAATGGAATTTAAAGCTTCGTTCTCTGTATGTAAGATGTATCCTTCATAATACATAAGAAGGTGGAGATCAAATATAGTCCAAGGTTTTACAGGTGGTGGAAAAGGGCAGCTTGGGTGGGACACACTGACTTTGATTTATTGTCTGCTGTCTGCTTGCTGATCGGGTTCTCTCTGGTGTCAACTTTTCAGTTTATCACAGACAACACCCCAATATTGTCCTAAATATCCTCATTTCTTTCCCTGTCTATAGAACCTGCACTAAGTGTCAAACATTTTAATGTCTTTCTCATGCCTTCTTTTGGATCAACTTTAGAACTTTAGAAGTGGGTTTGTGTGAAAGGTTGAACTTGATGAACTGAAGCCTGGGACTATCACCTTTGGGGTCCCATGGCTGAGCTTGTGCTGATTGGCTGCCACAGGCAAATTTTTTATGGGCAACAAAATAAAGCAATTAGGTTGTTTTGGACTGAATTGGAAAAAGCGGACTGCTGTCATGTGTCCATCAAGATCTGTAGGACTGACTTGTGGGACCTAAACACTTGACTTCTTCTAGAGTCTGTTGGGTTTCTCAAGCAGAGCCCAGGACCATGTGTGTTAAACACAATACTAGTTACATGATTACATAACAGATGTGTCATATTTTGACAAACGACAGCAATTTTGACAGCAAAATATTTCCAATTCGTTGATTCTTCATATCATTATCATTAAATTACACGTCACATACAATACAGAGGTAATTGTATTTAAGGAGTGAAGTATTTTCCAGGCAAAGATAAGTACATTCCTTATAACCTTACCATAGATTAGAGGCATTGTAACGAATTACAAATTGACTTAAAGTGCATCCGATAGAAAGTAAACTAGTATTATATTTTATGCCATTGAATAAAAATATCTAAATAGATCGGATACTGAAGGAACAGCATAAAAGTTACCAAGGTAAAACGAAGGCTTTTAGGGTAAAATGTAATAAAGTAGCAGAAACATTTTTACAATCCGCAAAGAATATCGCGCAGGTCTTAGTATTATTGCTCCAGCTTTAACAGGCAAAGACCACCACCCGAGCCTCAGCCTCCCCCCGCTGCGGCTATCACTCACTTGCTGTATTTCGCAGGAGACTTTGTAGGAGACTTCGTAGGAGATTTGCTCTGTCCCTTAAACATGGTGACGCGTTGCCACTTTGCTATCCCCTTCTTTTAGATTCCAAGCTCGGTCCTGACGTTCGCTGCACCTGAACAGATGACAGTCACCAGCTGGAGAGCAGGAGTGTCGCAGGACAGATCGGTGCAGGAGGCGTCTTACTCCTCCTAGGAGATCTAGCCTGGGCGATGAGACCTGAATGAAGGGAAGAGAGGTGTAAGCAACCTGTAAAACCAGTTCGATTCCATCGAGAGAGGGAGAGACACTAACTTTGTGACCCCACCCAAAGAGACTGTCCCAAGAATGCAATTTAAGAGCATTTTTTGGCTGGTTTTCTGAAAGTTAAGGCAAAAAGTACAAATACTGCCTCCTGACATTCCCCGCACTCCTCCAAGTGTAGCTATGCATGTATGTATGTATATACAAACATTCATACATACATACATACATACATACATACACAAAGTACTACCTCCTGGCAGTCCCTGTACTCCTCAAAGTAGTTACATATGGCATATATATATATATATATGAATATATATATACATTCCACTGCCTATGGGGCCCGTAGTAATGTTTGTGTCAATTATTATTTATTGCAGACACATGCCAAGGTTGCCTAGGTTTTAAAAACCACCTCAAAATAAACAGCCAATTCAGACAGTTAATAATAAACCCATTTTGGTTAAGTAGATTCCATTCCCATGGCATAGATCCACTGCAATAACGTTGTAGCTGCATTTAGTATACTCGGTGAGATAGGTTCACTTTGACAGCAGGGTCGTGTCCCTTTTTAACTAGTATGTAATAGTTTAAACCACTGTTAAAATATATTCAATATCACATACAAGGAAATATAGAGTCCCGATGCTCTGGAGTTTACATCGGTACTGCTATTAGAAAAAAGTCTTTGCCACTTAGGTCTTTAAGAAAGTCCCTGGCACATGCTATGCGAATACATCACAGAACCCCCAAATTGGCTAATTTCATGTTAGGATGTGGTGGCATTATTAGCCCTCTTTATTAGAACTGAATACTCTCTATGTACTAAGCTGAGCAAATGTCTTTTTTTTAGGGATAGTCCTATATGCAGTGGTTTTAACGTTTATGATGACCATTCTGGCCAAACGCCATGCAAAATAGAATTAACTTAAAGCTGGTTGCCCCCGACCTTGGGCACTGGTTGCCCATTACTGACGTATAACCTCTGCTGGCAATATTTGCGATACAAAGCATGTGGTCTGCCATGGGGTAACTTTATTAAGTACTATATAAGAAGGTTGTTTAATCGTCTAGGACTGGTTTTCTTGGGCAAGAAACTCAATGGGCTCTTTCACATCGTCAGATAAGTTGAGAGCTGCTGAGAGTTCAGCCATTTGCCTTCCAGAATAAGTAAAGTAAAAATGTAAATTAGGATTATAGTTTTACTGGTCCATTATTTGGGAAATTCAGAATCATTTTTCATTGGCATTCTCTTATTGACATGACACATAGCAGCCACACCTGGCTACGCCTAAATGAAGAGAGAGGGTGGTTGCAGATTTTAAAACTAGCTAAACTAGGAGGAGACATGGATGCACGGAAAGAGACTGTAGGAACTTTAACCCCCCCCCAAATTCTACAAATGTAAACAATCTTCACAATTAACTACCTACGGGAGTGTAAATTAATTGTGTAATCATCCCTATTATTGTGAAAATAGAGTAACGCACAAACACTATATGGACAAAAGTATTGGGACACCTGGTCATTACACCAACAGGGACTCTTATTGCATCCTAAATACATAGAAATTAATGTACAGTCGGACCCCCTTTGCAGCTATAACGGCTTCACAGCTTCCACTCTCCTGGGAAGGCTTTCCACAAGACTTTATAGGGTGTCTGTGGGGATATTTGCCCATTCATCCAGTAGAGTATTTGTGAGGTCAGGCTCTGATGTTGGATGAGAAGGCCCGGCTCACAATCTCCGTTCCAGTTCATCCCAAAGGTGTTTGATGGGGTTGAGGTCAGGGCTCTGTGCGGCCGGTCAAGTTCTTCCACCCCAAACTCATCCAACCATGACTTTATGGAGCTTGGTTTTTGTACTGGGGCTCAGTCATGCTGGAATAGAAAAGGCTCGTCTCCTACCTAACTGGTTCCACAAAGCTGTAAGCATAGCATTGTCCAAAATGTCTTGGTATGCTGAAGGGGATCCAACCTGGTTATATTTGGAAAATTAGAGACATTTACTAATTTCATTTAGTTGCCTAAATATCTGGTGAGTTCTGTTATCAATGTTGTAGAGTCTAAAATGCTGAATTCAGGGGAATTATGGCCAATCGTTGGATTTTCATCAGATGATCATTCGGATAAAGCTTGCCAGAACTGTCTGCTTGAATATGAATAAACCCCCGAAGGGAGAAACATGCTGCGCTGCTTATAATCGGAGGATTGTTTGCTTCGTACACCTGTACATTAAAGCATGTCCAAACCCCTCGAGATTATTTCCGACTTCCCTCAATGCATTCATCCAAGAAGAGATCAACGCATTCAGCAGTAACAGAGCTAGAAGAAATGGTGTAGCCAACAAGTAGCTCTACTCCTGTGGTTCAAATAAAACTCTTATAACTCTCTGTCAGCCCAACTGATGGTATATCACATACAGTATATTTTTGGTATACCCGTGCTGACAGATACTGTGTGTTCTTCCATGTTGGTTATCCTAAAATGCCCTCTTCTTGGCTGCCCTAATACCTTATGTCTTCTCATCCAGAGAGCCGAGCTTCGTCCGTTTCATTAGTTCAATACTTTATAAATTATCAATATGATTATTTAACATGATCAACATTTCAAATAGAGGTCATAGGTAAAAAAACATTGTAAATATTCAACAGCAATGATTAAAGAATTCATGGCTTAGAGGGGACACATGGGGCAGCTGCCCTGGGCCAGGTCTAGGCCAATGACCCCCATAAATACACCACTGTTTCGAAGATGTTAAGGCCATCCCATGTTTGCGTGTAGCATATAATATTGGTAAAGTGTTGGATTTGGGAAAAGAGCCACATCTTATTTGCCACTTAAAGCGTATCTCCTGTGTAGTATCTAGCAGGCTCGGACTGGCCATCTGGCACGCTGCGCTGTAGTGTGCAGCCACTGGCTGGCTATGCCTGGCCGCCCGCGACGTGAGCATAAAAACGTAACTCGCAGCCTCTCTTACCCACGAGCTTACATCATTAAGTTGCTACTGGCCTTAAAGTGCCAGGGCCGCCTGGTTATTCCCTGTCCGGCCCTGGTATCTTGCCACTGAAGGGACCTTGTGAGCTCTAGTGAAGGTCCGTTTTGAGGTTCTATGAGGTACTAGATCCTGTAGCTCAGACGGAACGTGAGTAACTTGCTAAACTGAGCTGGGGGTAACTCTTAACAAATCAAAGGTCACCGAATTTTACATTTAATTCTTTCTTTAAATAAAAAGTCATTATCTCAGTTAATGTCTCGAGCAGCTCTCTGTATAATATGTTATGCTTTGTACTATTAATATTATTTATATTACTGTGTATACAGTTTACACTGCCGTGTACACAAGAATCTGCTGTTTTCCTAGTAAAATGTGTTTTTGCTCGAAATGTTAATGTCGCTTTGTAGCAGAATAGCCTCATCGTGCAGATACACCTTAAAACTGCCTTTAAACTTCGTAGGTACACAATAGGATATCAGGAAAAAACTGAATTTAGAATGCTAAGGGCAACAGAGGCTGGGCAACAACAATTTGAAGTTCGTCAAGATCAAAAATTGTTAGAGCACATAGTAGATAAAAAGTAGGGACTGGTATTAGGGAAAGTTGGCAGGTATGAAAGAATTAACAATGCAGATGGGAATGTTATGGACTTCCTAATGATTTATCATTGTCTAGCAGGAAAAAGTTTGCCTTACTAGCAACACTGGGTGCATTCTGTGAGTATTTGGGGATCCAACCCCCATACTGATGTCATATTATTATTATTACCATCTCTGCTGTTACCTGAGCCAGTGGTTGCAGGTCAGTTCCTGAATATTTCTCTCTCTCTCTCTCCGCCTCCCTTATCCAAGCCCACAAACAAAAGCACGCAGGTAACGCAGACTTTAGGAGGAATGGCTGGTATGCCTCCAGACCACGGTAGCGGGGAGGGAGAAGGGTGTGGATTCTCAGGTGGGAGAGAGGTGAGGTTGGAAATCAGTAGAGGGGAGGGAATGGAAAGTAAAGGCTGGAGACAGGAAGAGAGAGGAAGTTCTACCTGTCTGTATGTAGAGCTTTAATGTGATTTGTTTGAAAGGATTGGTTTTTGTTAATGATTTACCTACCGCACAGTACAGCGGTGGATTCCTCTACATGGAATCATACCTGCCAAGTGTCCCTCTTTCAGAGGTAGTCTGTCGGTGCACATTAGGAGGACAGCAGATGTTAATTTTGCCCTGAAGAAGGCCGTCTGTGGCCAAAACGTTGGCATAATACATTTGTTTTCAATATATATATGTATAAAGAGGGTGCGCGGTATTTTGCCATTATCTCCGTCTTTAAGGTCTCTCTTTGCCTTTCTTTCCTCTCACAATGTTCAGTTTTTTTAGGAGTTCAGAATATTTGGTTAGTGTTGCGGAACCCCAAAAGTGACAAAAATGCCTACAAATAGCATTTAGAAGTTAGGCTGTATAAATAGTAATGCACGGTATTATTATAAATATAGTCTATAACTACATAAACAGCTTAACAGTACAAGCAATAAATATGGGGAATTCACAACCTACAGGTTTATTTTATCAACAAAAAATATACAGGAATATAAATAGTTTAAAATATTTTTTTCCCCTTTTTGATGAATGATTGGAAATCACTTTAATGTATTTTTTTGCCTTCTTCTGGATCAAAAGCTGCCTTGAACTTGTTGTACTTGTGTCTTTTTTTCCAACCTCAATTACTGTTATATCAATAGAAATAAAATGTCTTGGCAAAACTTTGCACCCTTAGCCTTAAGTCTAACTACACCTAGAAACATTTGAAATATTGTTAGGTGTCTTTTGACGCATCTTGTCTTCTCTGAAGTAAAATAGCCCATTATCTCTTCAAAATAATTACTCTAGACTTGGACTGGTCATTGGGCAAACTGGGCGAATGCCTAGTGGACTGGTGCCTGACGGAGCTGCTCACTGGCATTCATTGGTAGATCTGGTTTTTCAGAGTGCTGCCACCAGCTGGAGTCACACGACCACAAGTGTGCAGATTGTGGCCGCGCGTATCCGGTAGGCAGGAGCATGCATTGGCTGCTGGCCCTAAGGTGCCAGGACTAATTTTAATCCTTACCCCAGCCCTTAATTACACTGACAGCAAAACAAGTTGCACAAGAAAAGGCAAAATGTTCAACCAAGGAAAGCACAAGTGAGTTATTGCCCACGCTGACCAGTAGCCCAGTTTCCATTGTTCTGTGCCACTTGGAAAAGAATTGGAGGCTCTTGTTACACCCCCCTGTCAGTCTGGTTTGCACATACCTGTAAAGAAGCACGACGACATGCTGTACACATTCATTCACACAAAGAGCATTCACACACTAGGCGACAAGCAGGGAAACAATCCAAGTGACTCAGTGCAGGTTCATTCAGCAGGAATGTACGTACACCCGAAAGCTACACCCCTGGCAGGCTCCATGGTTTCACTCAACACTACATATTCATGACGTTCAATACTAATACGGCCGTTAAACTATATTAAAATTAGTACGCGGACACAGAGGCGTGGAGATGATTGGGCTACTGCCTTCATTCAATATTATGACAATTTATCTTAGGGATAAAATATTGTCATAAAATCTATGCACAACTGAAATTGCTTGAGATCTTGATGGCTGTATGAACACCATGACATAGGCCCCAGCACGGTAACAACATTGCATTCCACTCACCAAGGACCTAGCCCTGTACTTAGCACCACATGCATTAGCCATACGTCAGCCAGCCAAGTTGTGATGAGTTATCTGGGGGTCATTTGGTCCATAGGACCCCTTTCCTGCAGACACAGACAATGTCCATTACTGAAGCATGATCAGTAATGGCAGAGGTAGCTTCTCACGTGCCCTGTGATGTAGTCACCTTTTGCAGTCATTAAGAGTGGAAGGTGCTTGGCTCACCTCTTGTAAAAAGAAGGCAAAGCACAGAGTTACTATGTCAGGTTCTCCAACCACCAGCCTGCAGCCACAGGAGCAGAGATATTCTGTACAGGTAAAAGCTTATTTGAATGTGAGCATGAATGTGTACGCGTAAGTGTGCGTGAGCATGAAAGTGTATGTGTACTTGTGTGTGAGAGGGAGTACTTGTTAACAATAGTGTGTGTTTTTGTTAGCACGAGTGTGTTTGTGCTAGCATAAGGGTGTTAGTGTGTGCAAAAATATGTGCCTGACAGTAAAACGAACTTGCAGCTCGCCTGCAAACTCTCCTTACAACTCCCTCTTTAGTAAATAAACCCCAAAGACTTTAGACACGGAAATCAGTTTTATGTTTTCAATTCAGTATAAAATCACAAGAGGGTTCAGTCCACAATAACAGGGAAGATGGTCCTATGGCTTTCCTGCCATGGCTAGATTCTTTCCATAGTCCTTCAACACGGTCTGTTTCCGTGATTGGAATGACCAATTGAAAGTCTTTAAAAGTTTTCATAAAATGTTCAAACACAAGGTGCCTTAGATAAATGTTTTAGCATCTTAATAGTTTGAAGGACATTTCATATGGGAATCTATCAAGAGGAGTCATAACCTGGCCCAACAGAGGACATCCCCACTATAAATAGTAGTCGCTCTGCCAGTTCTTTGCAATTGGGAAGATTCCATGCTGGCTTTGTGTGTAGAATTTACTGGCTCCTCTATGATATGACAACAATGCCACCATTTTTTAATACAGCGCTTATAGTTAATCTCCTAAAGTGTTTGAGTCTTGTGCAATGTGGGATGGGCCTTTCGGATAAAAATAATAAAGGCATAGAAGAAAGCGATTGAGTTTTTTTTGGAGTAGCCGGTGTTTATTTAGGCGCACCAAGTTATTCTCCTGTCTCAACAACTCCTTTGTATACAGTCTGCTGTGAATTCTTATGCTTTAAAGGGACCCAGATAGTTGTGCTATCATGCTGTGATAGTTGTGAAGACACATTTCTGATCTATACACTGTGCTGAGGAATGTATAGATCGAGAATTGCTGTACGTCTATGTAAGCAATTTAAAATTGTTAGAATCCAAGTGTTCTTGAAGACTCAGCTTCTAAGGACACTTAAATTGAACACATAAAATGACACAGTGAAAAAGACATTCCAGTGTCAACGGCGCTGTCCTCAACAAATGAAATGAAAATACACTGCGTATACTTTATGCATTCATTAAACCTACAAAAAAATAGCCTTCGGGAGAAGTTCCAGCTCCAGATGCCTGATCTGTCTCTGTGATGATGATTGCACCACTAATTGGCACACAGAACTTCTGCCTTTATGCATACAGATGCAATATTGCCTCCTGGGACGAGGCTCTTCATTTTGTATACATGAAAAGATAATGTGCACCACGTTTTATAGAAAGATTCTGTGCCGCCAGACCTAATATTTGGTCCGTGCATTGTTGGAAATAGGAGAAATCTGTCGCAAAGTGCTTTATAACCTGTAGAAACAGCAAAATACTGATACTTTTTGGATATTTTTGAATTTCTGATGCCTTACATACATTATTCCTAAAGTCTGTATTTGCCTCCGCACGAAAAATATTTGGGGTCGTATAGCTAGATATCACTATATAACATTGCATTCTTAAAAGGACCAACCACCATATGCACTTGAATGCACACAGCTGAAAGGTCTCTTAAAATTTAAATGGTGCCCCCCCCTTGCAAATACATGGGAGGTATCTGCAGAATGCCCCCATATGCGTTTCCCCTTCCCCAACCCGCTATCTTTTTGATGTGCATGAAATGTATTAGAGAGAATATTGCATGGGGGGATTTAACAAGATCCCCTGTGCGTATTCACTAAAAACCATTCAAGCGGCCAATCAGTGGTGCGAATTATCAGGGCACAGAGAAGGCAGGGAGCTGCAGCTTCTACATAAATGCATTCTTCTTTGGTGAGGCTGTGTCTGCCAAGTTAAACTGTCGCTATAAATCCAACTAAAACCCAATAAAAACCACAGCGAGCCCAAAGCAGCATTAAATGCTAAAAAAAAAGAAACAAATTCTGAATGAAAGAGAAAAGGACGAGTGTGGAAAAGGGTTCTCGTCTTTGGTTGCAGTCTTGCTTTTAGCCCTGCTCTCACATTAAATAGTTAAACCATTTGAAGCGCAGGAGTGGCCCCTTGACCCTTGAATGCCAAAGGGGCCAACACATAGTAACCGAGCCTCCAACCCCCCCCATGGGCGAGATGCCGAAGCGCTGGGTGTGACAGACAGGTTCTGCAAAGAAAAAACCTAACAGAGCAGGTTGGGATACTACGCCGTTGTTACTCATTGCGGGTGGCGCTCTAAGGTGGGGTGGACACACAACAATGCGTGTTAACCCTTTCAAAACACCCACACACATCACGTTTATCGTATGCTTGCATCAGAAATCATTTGAACCTCCCCCAGCAGGGCAGGACATTTTACAAAAGGGTACTCGCCCCACATTCAAGCTTAATTCTATTTATTTATTAAGACTGCCTACGGTGTGAACTTTGTTTCCCAATCAGAAATACTTTTTAAAACGAAGGCTATGGGAATAGGTGGCAAAATTAGCACAGCCAAGTTGGTTCCTGCCCTGATGTTCTCTCCCTTCTCCTCCATTGACACAACGGCTCTCAACCAACTAACAGCAACCAGCGGAGGAGAGAATGAACTGAAAAGTGATCGGATTTCTTTTATAGGCGTCAGCGAGACAAACTGACAACGTTCACTCAAGAAACAAGAGGGGCATCTCTTAAATTTGACTAGTGGATGGGGAGACATCTAAGGATGCAGTTCCACCTACCGTAACAAAATGTTTCACTTCTGTAGCTCAACGCATTATAAGAAACAAGATTCTGGGTACTGTTCAACATCCAAAGCAATTCCATAAACCATTATAAATGCACGTAAGGCTATATTTTGTACATTAAAAATGCACTACATTTGGATTATAAACTGAGCATTAGAACTGTAATCACTGTATCTGGTGAAAATATGAGGGTTGTGTTAAGGCCAATATTGTAGATGGCAAATTCAGCACAATCAAGGGTTAAAAGGCACAGCCATGTCATGTATAAGTTGTTTTTGTTTGGTACAGGCACGTCTTTGTTAGGAGAAGGCATATAACTTTAGGGTATGACATTGCTGGACGAGCTTCAGATATCCGTTCCATGACGTAAATCCCTTACATATAAAAGCTTTTTCAGATTCTCAGATTCTACACTAAATGTAACAATTTTACAACTAAACACAGCATCAGACACATCATGATTAGAAAGATCCTTTATAGCGTTACCAAATACCCACCACACTTTCTAGAATGAATTCATCATGTCGCGTTCATAATTTTTCAGGGAGCACTTGTCATGTGACAAAAACACGCACTGATAGGCTGTTGCCATAGGAAGTAAAAGTGTTCTATATATTTAGCTGCTAAGTTGTATTTGTTTCATACGTTACCGTGGGCAAATTTTGTGGGGGAAAAAAGCATGTTATAGGAAGCTGAAATATCTTCTTTGGGTTATCCGGCTTTTTTCCCAGTTAATACTGTATTCTTTGATGTTTTTAAGTTCTTAGACATGGATATATATTTTGGATCAGTCACTCTGACCATGAACTTGAGCTGGTAGGCAATAAACAGGCAGTAGCAATGTTCTCCTGTACGGAGTCACCCATAGAAAGTGTTCCATTGATGACGACTACAATGGGTGTCCCAGCTGTGGCAGCTGGTCGCTTCCTGAATATTGTTTTATTATTGTGCTCATTATGATATTAAAAGAATCTTAACCATGGCTGCAGGAAATAACTCTCCCACATTGATTTATAAAATGCTTAACCTGCATCCTAAAGAGGCCATACGTCATCTGCGCCTGCAAGATCTAAACACTAAGCTTCCAGCACAGGGATTCCCTTCTCATTCTATAACATAATGTTCTGACTTATTTGAAAAGCCCTTTAGTACCCAAATATTTTTATGTTTGTTTGTTTTTTTGCAAGTTATAGAGCAATCATAACAAGTAGCATTTTGGTATTTCATAACCATTTTTTCCAAATCTGGTCATACTCCCCCCCATATCCTATTTGGGACACCTTTAAAGTCGGTCAGTTCATTTTACCTCCACACCTTATATGTTTGAAAACTAGATGCCCCAGGGTTTTTCAACCCTTGCCATCTGCTAATTCTACTATTGTCAAACTTTGCGGTAGTAAATGTTTTTGCATTTTCCCCCCCATACCATTGGTATACCACATCCAAACACCACCTCAAAGTGTGTTCAGCAACATCCCCTAGGTACAGTGATACCACCCATGCATCTGGTCAGTTTGTGCCCACGCCATTAGGAACATCTTTGAGATCGGCCAATTAACCCATCAAACCATATATGCTGTTATTTTAAAGCGTTTAAATGTCAGGATTTTGGTAAGATACAGCATCAATTTTAGGATCATTTTTTGGACATATCTTAGAACTGGATGGTTCTCCTTATGATAGCATGGTGACATGGGGTCTTATTTTCAAAAATGTATTAAATTTAACTATTTTTAAAAAAAATTCAAAAAGGTTGCTTTCTACGCTTGTTTATTATGACGTACCAGGCATGTCAATGGTCATTATGGGTATGAATTTCCATGACGTGTCTGGCACATCAATTGTCCTCATGGGGTTGAATATCTTCAATGTCCTCTATTGTAACAGAACTAAAGAATTTGCTGGCGCAATATAATTAGCTGTAATCTAAAGTCCTAACTACAAACACGGCAACATTCCCCCTGTTCAACCTGTGGTAGCAGGGCAACAGGACTGGGTCCTTATATAAATGCAATGGAATAACATCTTAGCTAAAGTAACACAGAGTAAGGCTATTCAGTGTATGGGACCGAAACCTACATTTTTTTTTTACTAAGCACTAACAAGCATACCCAACACCCCAAACCCAGCTACTGCTAACTACAACTCCCATCATGCCATGAGAGACAAATAATTTACAGAGCATCATGGGTATCTAAACAGGCATAGGGACATGTCCATACAAAAGACACTAATGCCTGAATGTCAGTGTTTATTGGGACATTTTGCATTATGTCTACTATACATCCCTCTTGTATGATCTAAACCTGCCTGGATTTAAAACAGTTAAAAGAAATAGGTATATCAATATATAGTTTGCAAGGAAATTGTACCAGGAACACTAAATAGGGAGGACATGCTGAAAATGCACACGTATGCTGGAAGTAAGCCATTTTATTGACCCTCATTTTTAGTTTAAAAAAATACTTTTCCCACAAAATAATATCACAGTATGTAGCATGGCATTTAGACTGACTGGTGGGAATGTAACTACTGCAAGAATTAATTCCAGCATTACATAAATTAATGATCAGCAATCAATACAAAGGGCAAAAGCCATTGGGTAAAATTCTCCACATCTGATTTTTTCCCATTATGGAGATTAAATAAAACTTTTCATTTCTGCTGAGAACATGCACTGATGTTTTCTGTGCAGTGCAGACTTTTCATGTACACATTTTGAACAAACATGCCATATTCTTGGTATCCAAAAAGGGATTGCAATGTTACTATAAATAAAAAAAACAAGATTCATATCTAGAGCCTGGATAATCGCCCCCGTCCCTTGATGGAAAATGAGTGGAGGGTGTGAGCCGCTGTGGAACATAAAATGGATTACTCCCCGTTTCTCCATGTTCACTGAGCTTGTTAACTGCGGAAACCAAAGATGCCTTTGATGTATCCAGTCAAGCCGCTCTTGGCCTTCTGCTCTAACTTGTCCTCGAGGGATGGCAGGGCCACGTGGTTAAGGGCCAGATCGAAGAAGAGAGGTTTGCAGGGAATGGGCTGGAAGTCGGGAGGGAAGCGTACCAGGTTGGCATGTTTGGTGACCAGTGTGGGGTCCACAGAGAAAGTATCCAGGCGGTCTGACAGTGGCTGCGTGAAGAGGTAAGAGAAATCAGTATTACAAGACAAGAAGCTTGTCATACTATCTTAATATAACCAGACTACCCCTTATCACCTACCCCCGGCTCCCTACCCTTTAAATAATGCGCATGTTTTGCATAAAAAATATTTTATTAAAAAAAGTAAAAAAAAAAATGAGAAGACCGAACCACAGATAAAAGTTGTAGGTGTTTACACTAACATGCATTTCCACTTAAAAACACTTCTCCGCTGATCATGAATGGCTACCTGGTGACCGGAGTGTAGGGTATCTGCACATGAAGATGCTAGTGCCTGCGATGTGCGCTGCTCGAGAAGGATGTCTTACAGACGCACTATACTTTATTATAACAGAAGGTGGCTCGAATATTTTATTTAAAAACATAATAAGACAAACTAAAAATTGGACAATACTCAAATCTATTGGTTGTTTTTTTTTTAGATGCCTTACCTTGCCATCTTTAACCTGGGAAGGAGATATGTCCTCTGGCACATCAGTGGAATCTAAAAATGTGAGAAAGACAATTAACAACAAGTATGAAGTATTCTTAAGAAGGCCCAAGAGGATAACAAAATTGAAGCAGGTGGACAGAAGGTAAGAAGAGTGGAAAATAAATGCACAATAAAACAAACACGAAAATAAAAAAGTTTTCAAAGCGTAAAGTAATATCCCAGCACAATATGCTTTCTGTGGATGGATCCACCATCTATACTTACCCAGGATGGCCGCTGCCTGCAGAGAGTACTTTTCAGAATTCACCTGCTTTATCAGTTCCTGCACATCAGGCAACTCCTGAAATGGATGGCGAGAAACTTAACAGGCGCATCTTTTAAACGGGATACCTTCCTACTTATAAATTATAAATACATTGTTTTAAGAGCTGTCTTCTTCGCTTGCCAGGTCTCACAAAAGTCCGAGACCATGGTGATATCAAGAAACTCTTTAAAGGTGCAGTCTCACGTGCATATAAAAACACTTTAACAGATCTATGTATAACATATATACTCCAAAATAAGTAACCCCAATGTAGCCCCTTTCACATTTTCTGTGGGCCGAATTCATTTTACCATGACGTGGGATTGAGGCAGAAGGCACTTATCAGATGCCATGATTGTTGCCAAAGCAGGAGAAAGTTTCTCAATTTAATACAAAATTAAGTTAGCCGTAAAAGAAGGTAATGTGGTAATAAAAATCCAAATATTGACCTAGAGGAACAGGATTGCGGCAGTAGGAACGGCAGGCACAACAAAGGTCAAGTAACAATAAATTACCATTAGGCTCTTTTTAGCAGCTCCTGCTTTCGTTTGAATTTCCTTTGCGTACTTCAGCACCCGATCATAGAGGACCAGCGCCTCGCTCCACTTCTTTACCAGGACGTAGGATTGGGCAATGAAGAAACACCTGCAAACAAGAAACAACGTTGAGCAGACTTGGTTATTCTCACTGGATAGGCGTCCCAAACGGAGAAATGTTGTAGACTTACCTGTAAGCTTTGTACACAAACGTCTTCAGTTCTATCTCTTTCTGGAAACTCTGATCTTCCTCTAGGCCAGGAAGCTGGGTGAGCTCTGCCAGATTCTATTATACAAAAGACAAGAAACATTCGAGCGTAAAAAGGAAGGATATAACATTTGAGCCTGTAGTTGTGAAACGATTATAAAAGAAACAGCTGTTTTATGTTTGTATTTTTTTTTTATCATTTACTATGTGTTGATAAGATAAATCTCTGGGGAAAATAACAGCAAAGTAAAGATCCTGTATTTATATTTTGTATCCAGCTGATGTAAGAGTTAGAGTTTATTTTGTCCTTTCAGACAGAGATAGGGAAGCAGACGTCTCTCGCACCTGGAGAATGATATCATACAGTCGGATCAGATCCTGTGGCCTTGGATTCCTTTTGCCGTCTTCCTCGGCTTGTGGCTGCTTGAGCAAAGCCTTCTGAAGAGCGCTGGCCATGCTCTCATTGCGACGGATTGCTGTGGACAGCTTGATGTATGACAGATAACTGCAAGAATACAGAACATTAGTTATCCACATTGCAGACACAAAGGGACTGCCTGAATGCAATCATTAAAATCCTGGCCATATCTTCATTTGTACATGTTGCTCACCACCACCTACAGAGTTCCCCTGAATCACAGGGCATATATACACTTGATCAAGTCATCCATTTTATTATGCGTGTTCACAGATTCCCCATATGGCTGGGAAGCACATCTTAGGTTGCAACATGGAAAAATGTAAACATGCAACAATGGGCAAGATGACAAACAACTATGTTATGTTAATATATGCTGGATAAACTCTGATCTGTACAACTAATGCATTTTTTATATACATCATATTCTGCAGCACAGGTGAAACGACAGTTCTAGAAGAGTCTGAGCAGATTTGACTCTGCAGCATACACACCTATGTAGGTATTGTAAGTTGGACACCTTTCCTGCCTCTCCATCAATGGATGCTTCCCTCTGCCTCTGGAAAGAAAGAAAACTAATTTAGAGATTTTTTGGAGAGGGACAAATATACCGACCTGGGGTCCAACACTTAGCTTATTGACTACTAAGGCCAAAATTGCATATAAATACAATGGTTGAAAAGAGAAAATACACACAGGAAAATGTTAAAATGCATAATTTTTGCAAGATTTTAGTGGGGGGGGTTTTAAAGAAAACAACCGTTATGTTTGTGGTACCTGTTCTGATTTTAGCTCCTCTCGTACACCCTGGATGGCATCTCTGCACTCACTCAACGAGGATTCAAACAGCCGTTCTTTGGTCTCCTCATCTTCAGCCTAATAGACAGAAAAACTAAGCGTTTAGCACGATTGGAACACCAATAGCGCACTTGTGAACACGGGAAGATTTGTTTTTGCTCATGAAATAAGTCCCATCTATAATGGGAATGGATAGCTTATGAAATTGCTGATATGGATACTAAAAGCATGAAACAAATCCCAGGGTCACTCATCATTTACATGCATTTTTGCTTCTAGTTTTGAAGACAACCATTTGTACAATAAATACCATAAGTATAATATTTAATGTCGTATAAGAGTGCAGTTTAAAAAAAAAAAGAAAAGTCTCACAGCTTACTGGAGGTTTGTCATATTAGAGGGTAAAAAATATCCATTGGATAGTGGTTTCTTTCATATGTGTTCTGGAGGTAAATATTTGTGAATGGAAAAAGGAAATATTATAATGTTTAAGTGATACAGTGATGCTGGACATGGGTATTAAAGGCAGCTGTGGGGGGTACCATAACAAACCATACCCCAGGGGATCAGCAGGTACCCTTGCTCTAAGCGGCAGCATAGGAAAGCATCTTACATTTAAGTTACCTACCTGAGCAATAGCAGCTTCAGTGTCCGGTAGCCCCAGCAGGAAAATTCGCACCTTGTCAATTTTGATGGGTACAGTACGCCCTCGCCATTCCACCTCACTCATGGTGGCTGCTTGTTTTGCTCTGGTCTGAGATATGAGAGCCTGTGGATACAGAAAGAATATAAGATTAGGGGTGCAGGTACCCAAGGGGTGATACTATAGAGATAGGTGGAGGAAAACTAAAGTGAAAATGTGCCCGGGTTGGAATTCTGTGGCATTGGAGGGCTTTAGTCCCGAGGACAACAAAGGTCGCTTTTCCACTTAGGAATTAAACTGCTTTAGGAGTTGGATTTGTTTTTTTTTTATAAAAATGAGTACATATGATTTTGGGGTATAATAAACACTGCCTCATTAATCAACATAATTGCTTAAAAACACTGTTTAGTTTGCAGTATTAAATGTTACCCCCCTCCCAGCTATAGACTGAAAGTGTGATTGTGATAACGTGGTAAGTGGGGACACCATTTACCTCCAGCTTCTCTGCCAGCAGCCCTTCTGTACCTCCAGTACGAAGTCGCATTTGCATTAACTCATTCATTGCGGTCTTGTCACCTGAAGACGGGAAAAAACAGGAAAAATAGTATAGAAACGAGAAAGTTACCATGCAGCTAAAACCTTAGTGACGTTTTTGCAGCCGGATACTCCAACTTGCATGCAGTGTCAGTGAAACACTTTACCCCTAAAACACAGAATACATGTAGAAAAATAAACTTTGGCGGGCTTTTCCGACATACTTACCAATGTTGTAAGCGCAGTAACGGATGTTGGGAGCAATTTCTTCTACTCTTTGGTTGTAGAGCACGGCCTGTTCCTCCGTGAAGGCACTTGCTAGCTTCTCATAAATGGTCCTAAGATGAGTATGGAAGCACAGTGTATTTAATGTGACTGACTTATGTGGGTTTAGGAATACCCCTGAGCGAAGGACAACATTCAGCATTACTTTTAAGGAAGAGGTTATGGGAATATGGAATAAATTGGTCCTTGCACCGTCAACAATATATGTTGAGACACTTACTTGCACTTGTTGAAAGCTTTCATGGCCTCTTCCCAATGCTGCTGTTCAAAGTGCAGCATCCCGTTGAGGTAAGCCATGTATGCCTATACAATAAAGAAAACAGGCGTGATTCACATAAAACAGCCTATAATACATTTGTCTAATAAACGATACATTAAACATTTTGTTCAATTTATGTTTAAAGGAAACTTTAAAATGAGTGATCATATCAATTTGCTTCTTCTGCATAGCGTGACAAAGTCACAAATAGGTGATTGATAGCACGACTGCCATTCTATAACAGCTTTTACCCAAATAACCGCATCACCTGAGCTTCCAGCTTAGTCTTGGCATCCACCCGATCGCTATCACACAGCCGCTCGAGGTCCTCAGCATGCTTGACAGCTTTCCGCAGGCGGGAGAGCAGGTGAAAGCGTTTGCGAGGTTCCGTGTTAGCTTCCATTTTAAGTTGCATGGCGTAACTCCAAGCCCTCTCAGCATCCATCAAGAC
The DNA here is from genome assembly GCA_009364415.1 of Spea multiplicata. NCBI lineage: Eukaryota > Metazoa > Chordata > Amphibia > Anura > Pelobatidae > Spea > Spea multiplicata. Next base: position 29,416 of record VKOC01022870.1, read on the forward strand.
CAACAGGAGATATCTAGAAGCCACAACAAGACACAGAGGTTGTGAAGGCTACATTAGCAAGTGATTAGCAATTATCATATGCCCCAATATATCCCGTATAAGTTTACATTTATCCGCTGCATGCTTTAAACACTCAACGGTATTCCTTCTGAAGAACCACTCACCTGTTGTCAGACAGCATCTCTATTGTAATTTTCTTTCCAGTAAATTTATGCCGATTTCCCATCTTAAAATTAAGTGTTTTCCGAAGACGTCTCAGTCGGCGGGAACAGTAGCCCCTGAAAATAAAACGAGATATCCATCACAAATGAGTCTTTTAATGTAACCCGAGGAAAGAAATATTTTTCCTATACATACAACACACACAAAAAAATCAGCCCTAAAAGCTTAAATACAACCTCTAACTCATCTAAAGCAGGAGCAAATTTCACATAGAAAAGATATTTTAAAGGGTCTTTTTTTTTATTACATGAATTAAAGATTTTCATACTATAATGGAAATGGAAAAATGACGCAACCAAGAGTGCAAAATATGCACCCAAATACAGCGTTTATTTTGTTCTTCATCAATATCCGCTAAGGGAAAAGCAGCCGTAAAAAAGGGGATACTAGGTTCCAGCTAACAAATATACAAAAGTAAGATTTAGGGTCACAAAACAAAACTAGGCTTAACACCAAAAAAATAAGAGCACAAAGCACCCAAGATCTTCTTTTGCGCTTTAAAATCTTTCTAAAAGAAATTTCATGTAGTGCTGCTTAGCTCCTTCCCTTCGCTGCGTCTGATGGTATGGGATACAATGTATTCGGGAGGCACGATTAGCTATATATACCGGTAACGGCGTTTCATCTGGACTTATAAAACAACCGCAACAATGTAAATGAGCAAATGTTTTAAGTGAAAACTTCATCATATGTTAAAAAAAACATGGGGACTGAATCAAGCCGTTAAAGTCACTAACCCTCGAGAAAAATGACCACCCCTGTAAAAAGTGCTTTGCAGATCTATAGTTATACCTCACCTATATCTCTGGAAGTCTCCATGACGCATCCCGTGTTGTTGCTGCGACTCCTTAATGATCTGGAGGACTTTACAGCGAGTTAAGGAAATTGATCAAATAATACTTTGTGACAGAATTCACCAAGAATACACTGCATTGCAACAGGACTGAGAGTTGGACCTTCAGCCACGTGGATGAAATATATGAGGACTCATTAACCCCTTACCCTACAGATGTACAGGTACGTTCTCAAAAGGTGTGTCAGGATAAGCTTTATGACGTACCTGTAAGTCATGCAGTTTTTGCAGCAGGTACATTTAAACCCCTAACCTGGCCAGCAGTATTAAAAATAACTACTCTACAGGGTGCTATAGAAAGGATGGATGTGTCCCTCTGTTGCCGAACATTAACATTAACATTTTTTTTTGGGGGGGGGGGGG
>VKOC01022871.1:0-29679 GCA_009364415.1 Spea multiplicata
GAGTTGATACATTAGAGTCGGTTAAACAACTATTGGTACCCCAGGCATACCGACATACAGTATTAAATCTGGCACACAGCCATATTCTGGGAGGGCACCTAGGGGTTGAAAAAACAAAAGAGAGAATTCTCAGGAGATTTTATTGGTCAGGTGTAATGGTGTGAACGCATTGGTATGGACTTTGTGGGCCCTCTTGTAAAATCTGCCAGAGGACACGAGTACATATTGGTAATAGTAGACTATGCTACGCATTACCCTGAAGCAATACCTATGCGTACAACTTCAGCAAAAGCTATTGCTAAAGAACTAATGTCAATGTTCAGTCGGGTTGGGATTCCCAAGGAAATACTGACAGACCAGGGAACTCCATTCATGTCCCGAGTTACAAAAGAATTATGTAATCTCCTTCGTATAAAGCAATTGAAAACCTCAGTATATCACCCACAAACGGATGGTTTGGTGGAAAGATTCAATAAAACCCTAAAGTCTATGCTTAGAAAGGCCATTGATAAAGATGGGAAAAACTGGGACTGCCTTTTGCCTTACTTAATGTTTGCTATTAGAGAAGTCCCTCAAGCCTCTACTGGGTTTTCTCCTTTTGAACTCTTGTATGGTAGACACCCTAGAGGACTGCTAGATATAGCCAAAGAGACTTGGGAACATGAGTCTACACCACACAAGAGCATCATAGAGCATGTAAATCAGATGCAGGAAAGGATGACAGCCATTATGCCCATTGTTAGCAAACACATGGAGAATGCTCAACAACGTCAGCAGAATAGCTACAATAAAAATGCCAGGGTCCGCACATTTCAACCAGGAGATAGAGTGCTTGTTTTGGTTCCTACTGTAGAGAACAAATTCCTAGCAACATGGCATGGACCTTATGAAGTAATTGAGAAAGTGGGAGTAGTGAATTATAAAGTAAGACAGCCTGGAAGACGAAAGGAGGTACAAATTTACCACGTGAATCTACTTAAGCCGTGGAAAGAAAGAGAAGTGCTTGTGACCATAGAAGCCTCCCTCCAAAGGATAATGACCCTGCTGTCATTATATCTGAAACCCTGACGGTACATCAGAAGAGGGAGGTAAAAGACTTTATTAGATTAAATAAAGATGTTTTCTCCACAGTTCCAGGGAGAACTGCTGTTATAAAGCATGATATTGTCACTTAACCGGGGAAAAGGACCCATCTTAAGCTGTATAGAATACCAGAAGCTCGTAGAGAAGCAATCAAAGCAGAAGTGAAGAAAATGTTGGACCTTGGGGTGATCGAAGAATCCCAAAGTGACTGGTGTAGCCCAATTGTGCTTGTACCAAAGCCTGATGGTACAATCAGATTTTGCAATGATTACCGGAAACTTAACACAATATCCAAGTTTGATGCATATCCCATGCAGAGGGTTGACGGACTTGTGGAAAGACTTGGGAAAGCCCGGTATCTCACCACACTGGATCTAACCAAAGGCTATTGGCAAGTGCCCCTCACAGACTGGGCAAAGGAAATAACTGCTTTTTCTACTCCAGATGGACTTTTTCAATATAAAGTGTTACCTTTTGGTTTACATGGGGCTTCAGCAACATTTCAAAGAATGATGGACCGAATCCTAAAACCACATACCCTTTACCCAGCGGCTTACTTGGATGATGTGGTTATACATAGTGAAGATTGGGAGTCTCACTTACCAAAAGTGCAGGCCGTCCTTAATTCCATATGAAATGCTGGCCTAACAGCAAACCCTAGTAAGTGTACTATTGGCCTAGAGGAGGCTAAGTATCTAGGGTATTCCATTGGGAGAGGGTTAGTCAAGCCACAACTTGCTAAAATTGAAGCCGACAGGTCAGAACATTTCTTGGTCTTATTGGCTATTACAGGAGATTTATTTCCAACTTTGCAACTATAGCTAGTCCCTTAACTGATCTCACAAAAGCCCCTGTCATGGTGAAGTGGTCCCCAGAAGCTGAACAAGCATTTCAAAGTCTCAAGGAAGCTATTTGTATTCAACCTGTATTGGTCACACCGAATTTCTCAAAGGAATTCATCCTACAAACCGATGCATCTGATGTAGGATTGGGAGCAGTGCTTTCCCAGGTAACTCAAGATGAAGAGCACCCAATCTTGTACCTAAGTAGGAAACTTCAACCTAGAGAAAAGAATTATTCAATAGTTGAGAAAGAATGTTTAGCTATTAAATGGGCTGTCGAAACTCTGAAATACTATTTGTTGGGCAGAAGGTTTAAGCTAGTGACCGATCACGCACCACTAACTTGGATGAGTCAAAACAAGGAGAAAAATAGCAGAGTTACACGCTGGTTCCTTAGTTTACAACCCTATCATTTCTCATTAGAGCACAGGGCAGGCTCTAAACAGGGTAATGCTGATGGTTTTTCACGTAAGCATTCACTTATGACCGTGGTCGCTCACCCCACTAGGTTTGAGCTGGGGGGAGGATGTGTGACAGAGAACAGGGCATGGTGGTTGATAACATATATATTTCTCACAAAATACTGCAGTGCAATGTATTTGATAACCCCAGGGAGAAAGCTTTGTTACCGACAAAATAATGGTAATACTGTAGTTACGTTTGGGTCCCTGGGGTGGAGCATTTGGAGAGAAGGGAGGGCCAGTGCTCCACTCCACAGTTTACTTGCAGCAGGTGAGGAGGCCAGTCCAGGAGTTCTGGTTATCCCCGATAATTACTCACCTGTTACCAATGAGCAGCAGGGGCTGCTACAAAAAGGAGCCCTGTGAGTTATTCAGGGGAGAAAACCACAAGCAGTGAGTGAGACTGCATTTCTCTCCAAAAAGAATCTACTGAACGCTTCCTAAAGCAAAAAGGTCTGTGCTAAATGTTTTTTGTTGGTAGCGGGTGATCCGTCCATCGATAGTTAGTTGCTGTTTGTCAGTAAGTGCTCAGAGAGCAAGGTTTTTCTTTTTGTTTGTTTTATTTATGTTTGTTTAAAGACCTTTTAATAGAAGGACTACAAGTTATAAAAAGAATTCAGCCTTATGTGGTATTTCAAACCTTAAGACTGTGTGGTTACATGATCTTAGCTCACAGTATATATAAATAAGTCCTCCAGGCTCGTGGCTCCAGCTCCTCCGTTTTATAACAGAGGAGGTCTGGACACTTGGGGGCAGGATACAGGAGGTGAAGGTTTTGCTTAAGGTGGCAAAAATCCTTGTACCAGCTCTGAATGGAACTAAAATGGTAGCTCCAAAACATCAGTAAAAATGCAGAAGTGAGAACCATAACACTAAAAATAGGTTGCACGGTGAGAAGGCTGTGTGGTAGGGTGTTGGGGCTGTAACGGAGGATGCAACAGTGTGAACTGAAATGGGAGAGGAAACTGCATAGGTGGAGAGTGAAGAATGAAGGTAGATATGAGAGATAACATAAAGGATGGAGACAGGCACGATTGTTTTAATTAATTAGGTAAAAAATGCTATAGCTGATTTGAGTCTACTGTAATCAAGTTTAAAGGGGTTCTTAAGCTTGGTTACAATTTAAGACTCTTAGACAATGTTAAAATGCCTATCTTTAACATCCTAATGCTTTTGTGAGTTCAATAATATAGATCAATAATATAATCAATACTAATATTCAGTGCATTAAATCTACTTCTTTATTGCATCACTGTGTGCATCAAAGGAAGATATAATAAAGGAAACATATGCTTCCTTTCTACTTTGTTGTCCTCTCTGTCCTGCATATCGCTATTTCCCAACTCCTGCTGAGCCCCTGACATAATAACTGAGCCATATGGAGCCCGCAGGAATATCTGATGCCATTTCAGCTCTGACTCGTTAGATGGTGGCTATGAACCAGACTCTCCAGGAATTACAGGCAGGCCAGAACCACCTGAGGCAACAAGTGCAAGTACTCCAGATACAGCAAGGTTCCTTGTCTGAAGCAGTTGCAGCTCCTCCTGCACCTTTACCTGAGGGGGCCTCAGCACCTGAACCAGCGGTTCCTATGTCGGAAAGATTCTCAGGAGATTGTTCAAAGTACAATGCCTTTATTACATCCTGCCAGATCCTGTTTAACATAAAACCCAGAACCTATACCTCCGACTACGTGAAGGTCCACACAGTTATATCCCTGCTGTCTGAGGAACCACAAATGTGGGCACACAATCTCATCCACAGCCGTAGTTCCCTTCTGGATTCCTGGCCCTCCTTCCGCCAAGTGCTCGACAACCTCTATGATGATCCATTCAGAACATCCTCTGCTACTACTACTACTCTGAGGTCCTTGAAACAAGGGAGACGGCCGGTGGAGGAATATATCACCGAGTTTAGGCGCCTACCTCTTGATTCATCATGGAATGAGGTGGCCTTGCACAATCAATTCCGTTGGGGCCTCTCAGACGCCGTTAAAGATAATCTCTCGCACCACTATTCCTAATGGACTGGAAGAATTCATCTTGCTTGTTACCCAGATCGACCGTCGCCTCAGAGAAAGGAGAAGGGAACGGCTAACTACCAACACCACGTGGACCCCGGTTCGGCCCTCCCCGACTAACCAGCCGACCACTTCTCAGACCATGCAAATCGGGATTGTGCGAGGTCCCCTGTCTGCCGCATAAAAGGAGCGTCGCAGAAACCTGGGGATTTGCCTGTATTGTGGCAGAGCAGGCAGACTCTGGAGCTAGCGGTAATTTTATAGACCTTAAGTACGTCCAATCCCTCTCCATCCCTACGCATCGCAAGAAACATCCAGTCTCAATCCTACTCATTGACGGCAGCCCTTTGAAGACTGGCCCTATCATTCAAGAAACCATCACCCTGATCCTCAAAATAGGAGAGAGACACATCGAGTCCCTTCGTTTCGATGTCATACCTTCCCCCATTTCTCCGATTATCCTCGGTCTCCCCTGGTTATGACTACACAACCCTTCTATCAACTGGGAGACAGGGGTTTTTCGCTTCGCCTCACCGCACTGCAACCAGACCTGTCTGAAACAATCAGCGATCTGCCTTACACAATCAACAGACACACCTCTCAAGAGATACCAATACCGTACAGAGGATTTTCAGATGTCTTTGAGAAAAGAGGCGCAGAGACTCAACTACCTTCAAGACCCTATGATTGTCCTATTGAACTGTACCCTGGAGTGGCTATTCCATTCGGTCAAATTTACCCACTGTCTGAACTCGAATTGGCTGCATTGAAAGAATACATTAATGACAATCTCGCCAGGGGTTTTATTCGTCCCTCTACGTCCCCAGCAGGAGCTGGTATATTTTTCGTTCATAAAAAAGACGGATTGCGGACCTGCGTCGATTACAGGGAATTAAATAACACTACAGTAAAGAATAGATATCCCCTTTCACTGATTCCCGAATAGCTCGAACACGCACGATCAGTGAAGACCTTTACTAAAATTGACCTACGGGGAGCTTACTACTTGGTGAGGATACGGAATGGGGATGAGTGGAAGACTGCGTTTAGGTGTCGCTACAGCCACTTCGAATATTTAGTGATGCCTTTTGGGCTCTGCAGTGCCCCTGACACCTTCCAACATTTCGTTAACAAGGTCTTCTGTGACATTCTGGATCGCTTTGTCATCGTGTACTTGGATGACATTTTAATCTTCTCACCGTCACTGGATCTTCATCGGGAACATGTGCGTCAAGTACTCACCAGATTACGTGGTAACAGACTTAATGCCAAGCTGGAAAAATGCGTATTTGAGGTCCAAAGCATTGAGTTTTTAGGGTGTATATCCTCTCTCCTACCAGCATTCAAATAGATCCCAAGAAAGCAAAAGCTATCCTTAATTGGCCCTCACCTACTGATCGTAAGGGGGTGCAAAGATTCGTAGGCTTTGCCAATTATTCAACCTACCACAGAACTAACTTCCAAAAACACCAAGTTCGTCTGGAACGATGCCTCCCGCACCCATACTACAGATGCCTGACCCTAAATATCCATAGACTCTCGAGGTGGATGCTTCAGACAGTGCAGTGGGAGCTGTTTTGTCACAAAGACAACAGACTGACCATCAGTTACACCCTGTGGTTTATTTCTCTCGCACCCTCTCTCCAGCTGAAAGAAACTACTGTGTAGGAGAGAGAGAACTATTGGCCATTAAATTGGCTCTAGATGAATGGAGACATCTCCTGGAAGGTGCGTTGTATCCAGTAACCGTTTACACTGACCATAAGAACCTGGAATACCTACAGTCGGCTAAATGTTTATAACCAAGATTGGCCAGATGGGCATTATTCTTTACCCGTTTCTAGCTCCACATTACTTATCGTCCAGGCTCTCGCAACACGAAAGCAGACTCACTTTCCCGTATGTTTGACGGATCCATCATATCATCGCTGGAGCAAGACACTGTATTGTCACCAACTCACTTTATAGCACTTATAGCACTTACCCGCTCTCTTTGGGATTCAGTACGAGAACACTCGACACATATGTACAGTTGTGTCAAAACTGTATTCTATGCATTCTATGGTTTTACGTATCAATGAACTTAAGCAAGGTTGTAAAGAAAGAGTGGGGCCAAATTCTCCACAGCGATGTGAGAGACTGAAAAAGTCATACTGAAAATTATTAAATCATAAGGTGTACTTAGTTTTTCACACATGGCTTCTCCATTTTGACTTTATTTTTCTTGATTAAATCATAACATGGTATGTGTAATGTGTTGTTCATCTGAGGCTGTATTCACCTAATCTTTAGACCTGGTAAGGAACAGGTGATTGTTATAATGTCCTGGTATGTAGAATTCAAAGAAAGTGTACTTTCTTTTTCGCACAACTGTATAACTGTATGTATATATATATATATATACACACACAACGAAAAATGTGATACATTTCAGGCCAGTCAGAACAAGAAAACATACAAAGAGGACAAACCTGCACATAGGGTTGCCACCTGGCTGGTATTTCACCGGCACAACCGGTATTTCGCCGGTATTTAGAGCACCCTGCCGGTATTATTAGAGTGCTCCCCCCTCCTGCTGCTCTGTCTTTAGCGCAGCTCTACGTGCCATGGCGGCGTGATTGGCGGAGGCTGAGCGCTGCGGAGAAGTGATGTTTAATTTCATGATGTCACTTAACCCAGCCCTCTGGAGTCTGGCAGAATCCGCAGACCGGCTGGCCTGGGCAAGCTCGCTGCCTGTGGGCTTGGAGGAAAAAGCCTTATGCCCCTACTCCTGTCTGCACTGATAAAAGTAAGCTAAGGTAGGTACACATTATGTTTCTGTGACAGGAAATATTTGGGGGGGAGGTAGGTGCACATTATGTTTCTGTGACAGGAAATATTTTGGGGGGGTGGGTGCACATTATGTTTCTGTCATGTCACGCATATATAATTATGCAAATTAACATGGCCTGTATTTTTTTGCAAGAAAGGTGGCAACCCTATCTGCACCCTGTAAATATGTCACACAAAGCTGAATAAGTGCTGTTCTTAAAGGGGAACCGTCAAGGGAATTTTGTTCTTTGAGTCTTAAATACAATAATGTATACAAGTACATTAGTAGTACATTAAAGAAAGCTTGGTATTATTTCATTGTGTTTCAATAAACTTCCTTTATCTACATACCCAGTGGCTACTTTTGTAGGACGTCATGTGATATTTTGGGGGGACTTTCACTGCTCAAATACCACACTGAGCTGATTATCTAAAAACTAGAGCTGTTTTAAAACAGAAAATTGAATAATGTTTCTGAAAATGGGTAACTTTTGGCCCACATGGCAAGACCAGTCTAGTAATGTAGTGGCACCTAAAAAAACCATTTGGAGGACAGCTATCAGACAAATCAGTTATTGAAGTGTTAAATACAATTTTGAGAAATATACAAAAAAACACGAGACAGAGGAAACCATAACAGGTGAAACAGTCCTATCAGTCTGTGTAACAATCACACAGGAATTCTCATATGTGCAATGTGCTAATGTGTTTGGGTAGCACAAGGATTACAAGGATTTTATAGGTATTGCTTTAGGGGGTGTGGTTATAGAAATAACTAGGGAGTAGAGCTAGACCAAAACTTTTTGACCTACTTATTTATGTTACAGAGTAGGACATTAAGAAGGCAAATCTCTTTAAATACACAAGTTATTATATGAACAGATTGGCCTTGATCCAATGATCCATCGGTTGGTGGCACTTTCTGCCATCGACCACATAAAAAGGTGGAGGAAAAAGTGTCAATCCCTACAGGGAGCCTCCATATTTGTTTTACCATTATTTCCCCTATGGGGATGGTTACAGGTTTACTGCATCAGCTATTTTTTGGAAATGCATGGTTTGTCTAAAATTAAAGTTGGAGCAGAATATAGATAATCACTGCACTTAAAAGAATGAGAAATAAATGATTCGTTTTTTCCTTTGCAATATATGCAAGGACTGCATGTATCTTTGGCGATGAATCAAGCCCAAGAAGAGATTAGAGTGAGAACTGGTAGTAGGACATAGGCATGAAGTGAGTAACTGTGATCAAGTAACCAGAGTAAATGTCAGCCTGGCATGGGTGGAGGGCAAATGCACCTCTGGCCTGCTCAGATTTCAATGTTTTGGGCTTCATGTGTATTTTACTTGTAGGACTGCACACAGCCACCAGTAGTTGTAGAATAACAAGGATGTTAAGCAATAAATGTGTGTTGGACAAGACTGGATAGTGTGCCTTGTGCTTTGATGTCTACCAAATGTGTTTTGGGCTGCTTAGTCGTTAGGCCACTCAGCTGGACTTGCCACATGGGCTAAATATTGCCAGTACTCAAAGGCAATAGCAGGCTGGCTTGTGTAAAAAAAAACAGAAGAAAACCTAGGCTACTCTCTGTTATCTCTTGGTCGAGCTCCGTGTCTACTGCCTTGTTAAATGAAGCAGTCAAAAACATCTATAGATAAAATCTTGATGAGGAAGTACATATGCATTGGAATCATCACTATCTTTACCACCAGGCAATAGTGCCAAACATCCTCAGGAGCCCATCCAGGGCAATCCTCTTTACCTGGTGTCATTAAATCCTCATTCAGTCGGGATGTGATTACAGGCAGAAATTCTGCAGAGAAATGTAGGTGAACTTATGTATAACTTCTATCAGCACTTTACTACTTCAAATTGTTTGTATCACCGGCAATGTGAATAGAAAGTCCTTGTCCCTGTTATGGCCCTTTTCTAGATGGACTCTAGAAAAGTCTCTAGAATGGGCTTTGTAGGATTCTTTTTGTATGTGCAAATTGTTGTGGATATTAATGAGATAAAATAGGCAAAATCAATATTCTATCACATACACAAAAATGCTGACGCTATTAATTATTGTAGGCCCACATCCACAATATTAATATAAAGACATACCCTATATTTTATCTCTGATCCTAAATCCTTTCAGAATGCGCCAAAAATTATAATTCAAAATGAGATATTATATCATCACGATAGTTAACCAAAATATTATTTATTGTAAAAACATAATCTACAAAATATGTATATTACCCGTGCAGAAGATAAAAACAGAAAAAATATCTGAACATGTCAAAATGAATAAAGTCCAAAATACATTGTTTTATTGATTAGTTATCAAACATAAATCATTGTCTTACGAGTCTAACACATACAAAAGTCAACAGGTGAACAAGCACATTGCATAAACATTTTAGCTTGATCAATTATCACCTTATATAAAACGCACTTGTTAACATCAAACCAATTAATTTCCAATCCACTCAGCAACCAAAATAAAACCCAAAAATAATAATCAGGGTGGTAACCAAAAAGATCACTTTCTCTCTGTATTTGCGTATATCAGTATTACTAATACAACAATTAAAAATAATTTAATAATGGCTTATAGTATTAGTGACACTTTTAATAGATGCAAATAATGTCAAACTTCATTTACAGGTAAAAATACCTTTTACATCATTGTCATTATTATGGGTTATAACCTGCAGTCTCACAAGCCGTCATATACAATAATGTGATATACTTTCCCCCAAAGAAGGGAATACATTCTTCTATATTGAAGTAGACAAAATGTACCTCTATTCAGGATAATAAAACCATTATATTTACCACCACTTGTTGCTTTGGTCCAACTGGGCATTGTAGATATACAATCCAGGTTCAGTGGAAAAAAGTATAAAGAAGTATAACCTTCTTAAAGTTATATATATATATATGTTAGATACTCAAAGTAATCACGAGAGTAAAATATGGTGCCAAGATCTTGTGATGTTCAGAATTCTAATTGTCCTCTTCTTTTGTCTAAAACATTAACTTTTAAAGACAGGGTTTATTACCATATTCTCCACTTATTGATTGAAATTCTCCAATCATAATTGTGGATTATACTTATAATAATTAGGACTTGTTAGCATATTTGCACTATTGTATTTCCATCATTTACCTCTAAGAGACACTCTAGTAAGAAATGCGTTTTAAACAATTACATAAGAAATCTGGAATTTGTCTTTGATCACACATATCTCTAGAAGTTACCTCCTAGGTAGTAAATCAGTTTTGGTGGTCTTGCAATGTATCCCCCATTCCAATTTATATTCCTAGAGATAAGTAGCTTCTACTCCTTACATTTTCCCATAGAAGATACACTAATTAGGAAATATTTGCTGAAGCAGCTATATTCATAAAAGCTTCTTTGTTCTCAATTATAGAGAGAACAAGGACAGAAAAAATCCTTCATATGATTAAGGAAAACAAAATGGCTGTGACTCCATTTTGTGTTCACGTACTATACACAAACACGATACTTGTTTTTCAGCCTAAAATATCTGACAAAATGAAGGTAAGTAGTGGGAGCAGTTACCTTCTATTGATCATTCCTGACTTTGTATCTTTATGCATATGTCCTCTAGGTGTCCATCATCACTATTTACAGTATATACCACCCTGACGGCACCCTCCAGAGGGAGACTTAACTCTCTGTTGCTAAAGGAGCAGGGGAGGTTTGGGAGATAATTGATCTCCTTCTAACTCCCAAAATGAAACTAACACCAGTTCTTCTTTCTTCACTTCAGTACTCCTTCCTGACTATTAATGCTGAGCTCTGGGATACGATGTCCCAGTGCCCAGCAGCGAAGCCATGCAGACTGTAGGAACAAACCTTGTGCTCCCACAATAGAACCCCCAGGAGAGAGTGTGCTTGGCAAGTGTGCCTGCATAAGATTAAGTAAGGGTATGTGTCTGTAAGGGCAAGTACATGCAAGAATATTTGTGTGTAATGGTGAGTGTGAATATGTATGTATGAATGGACAGCCTATCCATTACTATTTCTGTTTTGTCCTTAAAGGTTATTGAATAAATCATTCTAACACATATCAACCTAGAGGAGTTATTAGTATTGTTTTAAATAAAAAAAAATGTTTCTGTCACTGAGTCCAGTAACTTTAAAAGTGTCTGTCACTAACAATGTCCATGCTAATCCCTGATTTTGTAACTTTTTGGGATCTGGGTACTTTCATACACACATACCCAGCAAACATTTTGAGACATTACGGACAGGAAGACTAAGCAGGATAGGGATTGGTTAGGTCCTGTTCTTGCACCTCCCAAATCAAAGCCAGTCACCACATCGATGTCCATTTTTCAAATGAATAGACCATTTTATCAACTTTGCTTTAAAGATACGTCTCTTTTCCCAAAACCTACATTTTATACTTTTACAAAAGCTATTTAATGCTGTTCACATGTCATAATAAGCAATCTATACATATGGAAAACCTTATATGTACACCATGGGGAAAGGTATCCATTTAGCGGCAGTTCCCATTTCATTGACCTTAACTTTTTCAGTAGCTACTTATATTTGGTTAGCATGATTAAGTACACAACTCAGAAATATGTGATAAGGTGGCTAACTTACTGAGTAGGTCGCTTGCTGGTTGGTTATGCTGAAGATCAAGTTTCCTACTGGTTGAGTATACTAGTAAAGCTATATCATACTAGTTGAGTGTGCTAGTAAGAATATTTTTGTTTGTTTGTATTGGTATGAATATGTCTTACTGGCTGAGTATGGTAATTAAGGATCCCTTCCTAGTAGCGTATGCTGAGTGAAGGTCTCTTAGAGAATAGGTCTCTTACTGGGATGGTAAGAAACTTTCTTAAAGGCAGCAAATAGGTCTATGGCTATGTGTACTAGGAAATGTTTCTCTTTACTGACTAGATGTAGGGGAGAATGACTTTAATCTCTGAAAATAATGGTAAGAATAATGTTTACTGGCTGGGCACACTCGAGATACTAGTTAGAGGGCTCCTGATGCTCAGTGCTCTTGAGAGTCGCACACTGCTTCTCCTTCTAATAGAACTCTCGTTTGATGAACCGGAATTGACATCTGTGGCTGGTCTGCAGGAAGCAGGCAATGTCACCCCTGCCCATGTGCAAGCACAGCAAAGGAATGCCGACATTGCTCTGCGTACTTCTGTGCTCCTGAGAGAGTAAATCAGTGGGTTCAAAGCTGAGTTCAAGAGGGCTATTGCCAGCACCCATTCCAGGCCAAGTGGTGATGTGCATGATGGAGGAGAACATGTTGTATCCATCAAAAGCACATAGAACAGTGGACTCCAGCAAATGACAAATGAACTCAAGATGATGGTGACAGTTTTGAGTAAGTGTAAAGAACGCTTACTTTGGTTTGTGACAATGACTCTCTTTGCACTGGTGCACACTAAATAATATATAGTGAAGTAGAAGCCAATAATGCCAATTAAGGTGATGCCCAGCAGGGTAAGGCTGAAAAGTAAGTAATCTCTAGAGTACAGAGGAAGGAGTGATGAACATTTCTCAATTTGGCACATACAGTTCCAACCAAGGAGTGGCAAGAATCCAACAACACCAGCCAAAACCCAGCACAAGATGATTAAGCCATGGACTCGCATGCTCTTTACTGAGTGTCGTTCTGAAGTTATGACCACCATAGTGGAGTAACGCTCCACTGCTGTTACCAGTAGGCTGAAGATGGAAGCAGCCAGTGTTGTGAAGACAAGGCCCTCCCTCAGAAACCAGAGCTCTGGGCTTAGAATGAAAGTGTTAGGGCCAGAAAGACATATATTGACCAGGTAGGAGAAGCCAGCTAAAAGGTCACTGAATGCAATGTTGGCCAAACAGCAATAAACCCATCTCCTCAGACGGAGATACCTAGAACACAGAAATTGCACAAGATTATTAAAGCAAGCATCAGAATTCCAACTCTATTTTTAAAAAATAAACATAGTAAATCTGCTCCACTTCGGATAGTTACTCAGTATTGCACAGATGTATATTCCCTGTTTGCTTATTGATATCTGAGACACAACAAAGCTAGACTGGGGCAGCACAGTGTGTCACAATGAAAAGCAGTGATGCCTTTAACTGCAATCCTGGCCAAGTTGATGTTAAAAAGAACTAGGTCCTTGATATGGTTTAGTATAGCTGGTGGCAGTGTCCAAAAAACACTTTAGGTACCACTTTAACCTAGGTTTAAGCACTTATTCATACCTACTTGGGAAATGGTAACATAATGTCTTCCTTTTTTCATATAAAACAAACTGATTATATTTTTATTTCTTTATCTGGTTTATGTACATGTATGTACGTTTAAAAAACATTTTTAATTTTGTAAACAGCATTTAAAACATATTTAAATTGCATTTCAAACCATGAGTTTGCAGTTATTTGACCCATTTAACTATGCAGAATCTACATGCAAAAGGTCATAGCCTTTGTTAATTTTTTTTACTAAAAACCATTTTACTGAAATATATATATTTTTACAAAATTTTACTTAATTGCATATATTACAGGATCCCTGATCAACCTTATTTATGAGCGGTTTAGTGAACTGGTCTGCAAGGTCAGCTGATTGGGAAACACTACATTCCATAGTAGTATTTCACTGAACGTTATTATTTGAATTTGTATATTCTGCTACTCTAAAAGACATATACAGCATGTGTTAGAGCCAGATGACTTGTGACACTCAACATCTGTGTATATGTTTTTGGGCCAGGGGACGGTGTGTCCACTAGCCTACAAGGATATAAGGGAGCTGAGTAAGAAACATTGCTATTACTGGCACCTTTTTCCATCAACCACACCAAGGGTGGAGGAAAAGGTGTCAATCCCTACAGGGAGCCCCCATATTTGTTTTATCGTTATTTCCCCTATGGGGATCATAACATGTTGACCGCATCAGCTATTTTTTGTAGGAGAAATATACATTTCACATTCTGCTCACCTGCAACACTGAATGTTTAAACTTACACATACTGCAGATCAGCATATACCATCAGCAATATGTAAAAACCTGTGTTTTCTGGAAATAAAGTTGATTCACCCTAGATGGCAATTAGCCACCCTGGTCCCACTGCCGTAAAGTCAGAAACATCAAGTGGTTGTGCAGATGTTTTAATTTTATTGCTATTGGGGAGAACGCTGCAAATCTCTCCGCTGTGGAACTTAAAGTGTTTTGTTTTACATAGAGTTTGTGTTATTTTAATGATAAGTGATGGATAGTTCTGATTAGATTTATACCTTGTAAGGGGTGCTCAAATTTTAGATATATTTTTAGAGGCAAGTAAAGCAAGATTTTATATTGTTGAATAGAAAAATAGTGTGAATGTTGATTTTATTTGATGTGTTTTTCACCACATTAGGTTTTCTGAGATGACCACCAGCCAGTGGTCAATCCGTGGTGCTTGTGAATACAAGATAACAATATGTAGAGGAATTGTTTTCCATTGAAATACAAGCTCACCTCAGTAGTGCCACAAGTACAGAGATGTTTTCCAGTACAATCAGGATACTTATAAAAATGAAGATCATATTAATATAATTGGATTCATTGCTCGATCTTCCAGCCAGCCTCCCAGTCACATTGTAATGAAAAAAGATAATGTTAACGTTTTTACTTTCCACAAGCCTCCAGCAATTGTTGGGGTCATAGGTCACAGTCATGTCGCCAACTGCCAAAAAATAAACACATATTCACTGAAACACAATTGTATTGCATTGTATTCCACAACTATTATACATCTCCCTCCAATGATAGACAAAATCTGACTAGTGTTTTAGTCATTGCCCTTAGACAGCAAGAGTAGCCAGTCTGACCTGATGTCATACCAAGTGTCTCATCTGTTCTGGGCATTTGCCATCATTCTTAGTCTTTGGTTGTCTTTACCTGGGTAGCATATATCTGGTTACTATTCAATGGGGATATGTATGGTACAAATTTTGGCCAGTGCTCTTATCACCATATTAACCAGTGGAATGGTCCATTCACCAGACATTTTTCATTGGTTAGTATGCTGATAAAATATTTTTTTTAAACTTTGCCCCAGAATTACCTTTTATTAAGTTTTATTTTGTACAGTGTTATTTTCTAATGAACAAAATGTTACAGTGGTAAATGCCATACAGGTACATAGTCCCAAATATTGAGGTTTCCTGTTTTGGGGTTTAGGCGTTAGTCCTTGTTATGCAGACTGAGGTGAGGAGAACAGACAGGAAGGGAGGGGACCTTTTAGACTTTCAAATGGCTGCAAATATGTCAGTCAACCATACAATACCAGACTAACCCTAGCACTGCCGAGTGTCATAGACAACTTCCTCTCTCTGACAGCATTTTGTCTGCTTCCTAATGCCACAAGGCTAATAATGGTTACACGACGACCACATTATTTTACAGTAGCATAATTACTTCTGGTTGATCATAAGTTTTAAGGCACATTCAATGTTACTGCTAGATTTTAAGCTTTGTAACTTTGAGCATTCCAGTGTATTCTGATTTCAAAGCTACTTTAATAGAGTGATCATATATAGTGTAAGTTTGGAACCTGTGAGTTGACACTAAGACTTTTTAACCCTTTAATAGCCCACCACAAATGCTTTATTATAGTGACTTGCTAATTGTTGTAACCAAATGGCTCCATTAACAGTCCTTATTAGAAAAAAAATCAGGGATTTCAGATATGACATACCAGTGAGAAATGCACCAACTGGGATGCTTACATATTGTTAAATATAGAATATGAAGGAGTCAGCTACAAGCCCCGTGACCCAGAGAATATGCCCACTCACCCCCAGACTCTCAAAACTGAGGGGAAAAAAAACCTGTAACTCAGGGTCAGACATTAGTTGCATTTATAACGGACTGATGTAAAACCTACTATTAGTACCAGACCAAACATGCAATTGCAGGTAATGTTCAAATGCTTGCCTTTTCCAACTTATCTATCTGACTTAAATTATATTTAAATTAACCATTTAAGTCCAAGAAGGGTGTATGACATGTTACAAATACATGCACACTGCTTTTGCAGTGAAAAGTTAAGCCTGTCCTGGAGTTTAAAAGACAATAGATCAATGTACGAACTAATGAAACCATCTGGCAGAGAATCCGTTTTGTACATTGTGCACAACTATAGAATTACCTGTAGATTGTAAACTCATTTGGGTTTCCCACTATACATCTGAAATTAGAGTTGGTCTAGGTCTAAGGTGTTATTAACTCCTTTTTGAAGAATCTATACAAGTGGGTAAAATAGGCTAGGGTAAGCTTCTAGGTCCCATTTTATTATTGGACCTTCCTTTATAACCCTGGAATTTTAAATCCCTGGAATAAGCTCTTCCTGAGTTATAGTGTGACTATTAAAGAAACTATTAAAACTTGACTGTAGACTTCTTATTAGACTTGAGTCCCATAACAATGCAATATTCTTTGGTAAAGCTAACAGTGCAAGCTACTCAGGCTAGATTCTACTTATAACACCAGAATTTAGCCTCATTTAGTTTAGACAGTAGTCTATAAGCTGACCAGGACTATTTCTCCAGTTTAGCAATATACAGCAAGTTCATTTAGGTAAAACTATTATTTTACAATTTTTACAAAATATCATGAAACTCCAGGTTTTGTGAAATAGGAAACCAAATCAGTTGTGTCTTCCTTATGCACCAACATGCATACCTAGGAACACTTAAGGCTTTTGACACAATCTCAGGATCTAAGGCTGAAGGGACAGATTCATAGGGTCACACAGTTTGAAGCTGACTGCTATGATCATATATAAGACTCCCAATTGGTATTTTTGCTACTAGTCTGATATGGTTGATATCCATGCTTGAATACAGGTGACTGTTAAATATCAAGGTTGCCATTAGGACTGGCATTAGAGCCATTTGATTAACACATCTGGTGAGTCACTACATAGACTTTTCACTATGGGCTGTTAAAGAGTTAATACTTAAAGACCCTCAGTGTCAGCTCATATCTTGACATCCTTTATATAACTCATGTTACCCCTGTTATGTCTACACTAAACTGCAAACAGAAATTTTGACTAGTATTACAGTGCAAATTCTTTGAAGCATGCTCTTGTGAAAACAAAAAAACTCCCACAAATAGATAATACCATAATTGTCAAAAGAGTAATTAAACCTTCGTAGGTCAACCTGTGCTAAGGCCCTCTGAGATTTCTTTGTCCAGCAGTGTACCCCATGCTCACCTGCCTGTAGATGGTCAGTGATGTGCTCAGTGATGTAGACAATACATTGACAGAAGCATTGACAGGTCTTAAGTGACAATTTTGACAGGAAACATTTGTAAACTTTGCCACCACAAGGCTGCAGGATGGACCCCACCCTATTTTTGTTCACATGCAGGGGTGGTACCTATAACTGACTAACCACTAACTGGTAGTTATCCTAAGTAAACTCTATGTACTAGAACATTAGTATATTTCCCAAAATGTTACCATGCTGTAACCTCCTTGGAGTAGAAGGCATGTTCTCCAAGTTTAGTGCAAGTTCCATGAAGTAGATATTCGTTATATCCAGATCGTTAAGGAATATTTTTGGCAGGGGCACCAATGATAGAACTAGATCCTTACTTCCCTTCTGCATGTTTCTGTAAGACAAAAAGGACAGGGATAGGTCTTCCAAACCACCAGTAGATTTCAACTTCATGAGGATAGGGCTTCTGGTTCTACACTCTGTGCTGCTAATTGTTGAATAGAACTTTCAACAAATGAAAGCTCTTATGATCAAGATATATTATTATATCACACGATTTTGGTGGTTTGGGGACATCAGAACCATAGTTTTTTCAAGTGTACAATCTGTGCTCTACCTCTACCTCAGTAAACAGGGAATATATTTCGGTATCCTGCTTTTGACCTGTAGGTGTTTGTGTAATTATAGTTTTTAGCTGGTCAGGTTTTCTAATTACTAGAATTATACTGCGTCAATTATATTCCCATTTACTTACATAATATTAGAAATACAACTTGTAACTAGAATTTCCTATACATAAATGTTTAAAAAGAAACAATGTTATGATAGTTTACTCCAGATATTAAAATTTTATAACAGGACCTATAATATAATATAATATGCTATATTATGGTTGTGGTGTTTTTTGTATCAAAATTGTACAAACAGAGCAAAAGCTAATTGTTCTGTATATTTTTTATTGTTGTGCATATTTGCAGGTTCTCACCAAACTTTAGGGTTAGCAGCCCCACGTGCCATACAAGCACTTCATTAATGGTGTCCAGAAAGCTTGACAATCTCATTGGGTTAAAAATGCAACGCAGTCCCACTGGCTCAGCTCCTTGGTAAGCTATATAGTCATGCAAAACTAGATAGGACTCACCAAACTTGGGGTACTTTGGGGTAATGGTGAGCTAAGCAATATATGGCCGTATAGTGCGACAGAATCATCAATATTTATGCCTTAGATAAGAATTTTTGTATGTATTCGCCAGTGGCATCTACAGCTTTCATACTTAGGGGGGCACATGGGGGACAGGGACCAAAGTAGGGGCGCAATTATATATATATATAATATATATATATGCGTTAGACATACATGTTTAACCACATAAAAAGTAAAGATCGTGATTGAAATATGATTTAAAAATAACAGCTGAACTGGCTGTTATTTTTCATTCTTTAATATTAGCCCCTGCAGCCAATATATATGTACATTAGCCCCTGCAGCCGATATATATTAATATAGCCTGTGTAGCAATATATATTCTATATTAGACCCTGCTGCCAATATATAATATATTAGACCCTGCTGCTGATATGAATATAAATATTAGACCCTGCTGCCAATATATATGAAAATAAACCCCTGTTGCCAATACATCTATTATTAGCCCCTGCTGCCAATTTATATATAAATATTAGCCCCTGCTGCAATATATAAATATTAGCCCCTGTTGCCGATATATATAGATACATATTAGCCCCTGCTGCCGATATATATATATATCTATAAATATTAGCCCCTGCTGCCAATATATATTAATATTAGCACCTGCTGACAATATATATATTATTAGCCCCTGCAGCCAATATACAGTATTTGCTCGATTATAAGACAACCCTGACTATAAGACTACCCCATAAGAAAAAAGTTGTGGTAGTAAATATTAATTCACATGTAAACTATTTCATATTTAATAAACACTATGATTGAGAAAATGATTTTTTTTTGTTTTTATTTGCTTTTATTTGCCAGCCTGCCCCCATTCATGCACATCTGCCCCCAAATATGCCTTTTCCCCCTTATATGTCACTCTGCTCCCCAGAAATGCCTTATACCCCCTATATAATACTCTGCCTTCCTGATATTCCTTTTAACCCCCTATATACCACTCTGCCTCCCTGATATTCCTTTTAACTCCTTATATGCCACGCTGCCTCCCTGATATTCCTTTTAACCCTCAATTTGCCATTCTGCCTCCCTGACATTCCTTTTAAACCCCCCATATGCCATTCTGCCTCCCTAATATTCCTTTTAATCCCCTATATGACACTCTGCCTCCCTGATATTCTTTTTAACCCCTATATGCTACTCTGCCTCCAGAAAGCCCTTTAAAGCCCCCATATGCCACCCTTACCCTCCCGGACTTACCAGTGCTTCTTTAGATGTCTTCCTGTGCTCCAGATTCCTTGGTGTCTAGTGGGGCAGCTGGTGGAGCTGAAGTATAGGTTGCACCGGCTGCCAGAGAGGAGGACCAAATCTTAGGCTCCACGTAGGTGCCTCATGGTGTGAAGAGATGGTTTTACTTGCATAAGCATTGTGTGTTTGTTTTATGAATTTTTCCTTTCTTTTAGCTCCATTAGTTTTCGGACAACATATTTTATTTCCTGCCCTTTTGGTTCGGAAGGCTTTTTATATTTGGAAACAAAATTAATTGTCACTCACCTTCTTTCATCTTATCATGTTCTCTCACACTTTCATTTACTGTCTCTCACAATGTCTCCCTAACCTCTCCACTAATCGCTTCCATATCCCTTCTCCTTGCCCCACTCTTTCTCTTGCCTCTTCTTGTTATTCAGGTTCTTTCTTCATCTGCTTCTCCTCTAACCAGGCCTCCTGGTCCACTTCCGCAAAAGGGCACACCCTCTCCCGCGTTGGAGGAACATGGGAGAGGCTGTCCCCATGGCTCCAACCTTTTTGTGGAAGTATATTGAGGCATTTCTGCACCTCTCTTTCTCTACAAATTAATTTCTATTATTCTGGCCTCTAAGAGTATTTCTGCAAAAGGCTTGATCGCGGCGGACTGGTTCAAGGAGAAGCAGACAAAGAAAAAAGACACAGGGAAAAGCGAATAAAGAAAGGTGACAGAAGAATAAGATGAGATAAGAGAAGTTAAGAGATAAGAGATAGGAGCTGCAAAAAAAGAAGACAGGAACATGGAAGCGGTAGAGAGACACTGAGAGACAGCCTGAGGGAGTGAGAAAATTAGTTTTCAAATTTAAATTAAACCATTTAGGTCACTCACCCCTTTCACCTCAATGGAATCAGAAGCCCCTGGTTGGTCCCTGTGTTTCTGGTTCTTATGTTAAAATCTATTGGTCACACCAATAATAGCTGGTTATGTTACTGTATGTTTATCCAGAGTTACCATTGTTCCATTATTCTTTAAAAACCCAATGCTTTTCCTACAAATAAAAGGTGTGTTATTTTGTACCCTGACTTTGTGTTAGCATACTTTACTAGAGCTTGCTTAGGCTACAAAGAAAGCAGAAACAATGACTAGGGACCTTCTGTTCAACTTGGTTCCTGCCACATGTATCAATAATTTTTTTTTTATATTCTATTTTTAAGTGCTAAAGTTGCAGCATCCCCTGTTACAAATTCAGAGCACAATATAAATAGAAACTCTAATACTAAGATGCTGCAGTCTTGTTACTCCTCTGCTCCCCATTGAACTCCACTGTTGACGTACAGATGCCACAAAGACCAAATGTTCAAATGTGTGGGCGGAGAATTTGTGGCCAAATGAGCCGCATATTCATCAGAGCAATTTATTTCTGTATTTCTGTGTGCAAAGCCATTTTACTAATATTAGAAAGAATACCCTCTGGAAGCATATCTGCTAAAAATAAAGAAGGAAACCCCCCTACCCTGATCATCTTGTGATTGCGCTGAAGAGAAACTACAAGTGCCATCAAGTGAATGGTGTTGCCGGCACTCACAAGATGGCATCGCCAACTTACAAACTAATGAGTTTACAGGTGGGCTATCCAGACACTCTTGAGAACTCTAGAGCTACTCCTGCAGGTTTAATGCAGGTTATTGCATTCAACCATCCAAGGTCAATGGAGTCCAGATCACTTATCACAGTGTGATTAGTAAAAAAACAAACAAAAATTACATTTAAAAATAATTCCCCACTGTCACCAAAAAAGTGCAAATATATATATAAGGTTTTTTTATGAGCAAGTCCTACAATTAGCGCTATATCTTCACAAAACTTTTCCCGCACAGACTGACCAGATGTCTAAATGGCTAAAAAATACACACCTCACAAAGGTGGCCTTTTACCTCCCAAATAACCCAACAAACCCATGCATGGGGGATATCACTGCATTCAGAGATGTTGCTGAACACATATTGGGGTGTTGTTTGACAGGGACATTTACCAGGAGTGGTAAATTCATACTTGAGTACGTGTGTGAAAAAAATACAAAAAAGCTTTACTACCATAAAGGCTGGTGGTAGTAAATACCAGCTTTTGAAATACCTTGGGGTGTCTAGTTCTCAAAAATACATGGTTTGATGGGGAAAATTGCATTGGCCGCCTTCAAAGATACCCGAAATAGCACATGGGGCAGAATGACCAAATTTGGGGAAAAAATGGTTTTGAAATAGAAAAACACTACTCGTACTTATTGCCCCATAACGTGCAGAAAAAAAGCAAAAAAGATAAAAACATTGGGTATTTCTAAACTCAAGAAAAATAGTAGAATCTATTTAGCAGTTTTTTTCATTAGTTTTTGCAGATGAGTAAAAGGTTGATTTTTTTTTAAAGTGTGAAAAGTTTAATTTTTTAATAAAAAACACCATATTTTATCATTTTTTTAATAGTAATTATATATGATAAAAATAATGGAATCTAAAGAAAGCCCTGCTTGTCCTGAAAAAAAAAAAACAATATATAAGTTGTGGGAGCACAAAATGAGAAAGAAGAAAATCACAGCTAAACAGCAACACTGAAAAATGTTAAAAGAGCCTTTGTCCCAAAGTGTACTATGAGTAAGAAACAGTCTCGTCATTAAGGTGTTAAATAACATAAATGTAAACAGTTATTTCAAAATCATCCAACTATTTTAACTCTATTAACAACTATTTTATAAAGAAATAAAAGTTTCTTACAAGAAAATCGTGAAGAATGTGATCACTGTTTTGTTCCACTGAATAAAATTTTTTGCAGTAGCAAATGTTTTGATTCCATTATGTGTAATGTATTTAATTATTAGGCCTTTTAACACTTTTGCTTTCTGGTATTTTAATATAAATAATGTGTTTTATTTGTATGGTAAATAGTGTGTATGTATTTGGGGTGCGTGTGGGTATAACAGCTCGACCGCGAGATAAACTATATGGGACTGGTCTCCAAATGTTTCCAGGGCTACTTTTCATTCCCAGTCCAGCCCTGGCCCTGAATCAGTTGTTGCTTGTGGGGGGTCTTTCTACCTTAAGTTTTGTCTTCAGCAAGCAAAATGCATGCTCCATCTAGAGATCAGGTGATTGACTCAGCTATTGCAGAATATTCCATTTCTTTGTCTTAAAAAAACTCCTGTGTTGCTTTCGCAGTATGTTTGGGTCATTGTCATCTGTAAAGTGAAGCGCCATCCAATCAACTTTGCTGAATTAGGCCGAAAGTATCCCTATACTTTTCAGAATTCACCTGGCTGCTGTCTTCTGTCACATCATCTAGTGATGCGATTGGAAGCCAAGCATGCCACTGCCTTCACCATATTTTACAGATAATGTGGTATGCTTAGGATCATGAGCTGTTCCAAGCATTCTCCATACTTTTTCTTCACATTGTTCTGATATAGGTTGATCTTATTACCATCTGCCCAAAGAGTGCTGTTCCAGAACTGGGCTGGCTTTTATAGATGTTTCTCTGGCAAAGTCTAATCTGGTATTTCTATTCTTGAGGTTTATGAACCCTCTGCATTTGTTCTTGTGAAAGGGTTCTTCACTTGGCTGGATGTTGTGAAGAGGTTTTTCTTTACCATGGAAAGGATCTTACGATCACCCACCATTGTTGGCTTCCGTGGACATCCAGGTCTTTTAGTGTTGCAGAGCTCACCAGTGCATTTTTTTTTCCTTAGAATGTACCAAACTCCTGATGTTCTTGCTATCTCTCTGATGGATGTTTGTTTATTTTTTGCAGCCTAAGGATGGACTGTTTCACTTGAATTGAGAGCACCTTGTGGGTTCACAGCAATAGCTTTCAAATGTGAATACCATACCTCGAATAAACTCCAGACCTTTTACTTGCTTAATTGATGAAGAAATAACAAAGGAATAGCCCCCACTTGTCCATTAAACAGCTTTTGAGTCAATTGTCCAATTACTTTTGCTTCCTTGAAAAAGAGGGGGCTATACATGAAAGAGCTGAAATTCCTAAACCCTTTCTCCAAAATGGATGTGAATACCCTCAAATGAAAGCTGGGAGACTGTTATTTGAATCCATGTTACTAATTTAACTGTAACTTATTTATTTTGATAAATAGCTGAAATAACAAAACTTGTCAGTGTCCAAATATTTCCAGACCTAACTGTACATCACACAAGGAAGCAACATCCAGCCTGACAGCAGATATGTTTTTCAAGATGGTTTATCTGGGAGATTCGGCTGCTCGGAAGAATGTCTTTCTTAACCTTTTCTTTGTCAGGTTGCTTACCAGGTTAATCAGGGGCACACATAGTGACTGACAAGCACAGTAAACACACACACACATGCATAAAATAACATAATACTGCAATGTAAATACCTTACCCTGTGCAGACTCTAACAATGTATAAAACAATTTCCCCAGGGGATCCAGATACAAAGACACCATAATGATGTTTTAACCACTTTTATAGGCTCCCCTGAATATTTGTTGGTGATTCCCTTGGCAGAAATTGTGTCGAACACTGTAAGTGACACGGCTGTGGGCACTAGACTCTGGAGCAGTGGAAACATGTCCTGTGGAGTGGTGGATCAGGCTTGTCTATTTGGCTGACAGGCGAGTCTGGGTTTGGCAGATGCCAGGAGAACGTTACTTGTCTGACTACATTGTGCCAACTGTAAAGTTTGGTGAGAAGGGATAATGGTATGGAGCTTTTTCAGGGGTTGGGCTAGATCCCTTCCAGTGAAGGGAAATCTTAATGCTTCAGCATACCAAGACATTTGGGAACAGTTTGGGGACGGCCCTTTTCTATTCCAGTATGACTGTACCACTGTGCAAAAAGCAAGGTTCATAAAAACATGAGTTTGGTGGGGAAGAACGTAATTGGCCCAAATGGAGCTCTGACCTCAACCCAATCACCTTTGGGATGAACTGGAATGGAGATTGCAACCCAGTGTAAGGCACCTACCTTAAACCGCTCCTGGCCGTCCTCTTCTCTCCCCCGGCAGAAACGCCGGCACCGCACGCTGGAACATGAAGCAGCCACTCACGCACGCGGCCGCTTCATGAATATTTATGAAGCTGACCGCTGGCTGGATTCCGGCTGGACGCGATCACGTCCCGGACGTCGGGGAACGCCCCCCCGGGCTATTTAAACCTCGAGCACAGTGTCCCCAGTGCTCAGTTATACTGATTCCCTCCATATAGCGTGAGCTCCTCCCGTATTCCATATATACTTACCTTGTTCTCGTTCTCCCGGTATCCGACCCTGGTCTGCTAAACGGCTTCCTGTGTTTCTCTGGTTTCCTGACTTTGACTCTCCCTGCTACTACGTGTACCTCTGGCATCCTGACCCTGGCTATCCAACCCGACTACGTGTACCTCTGGCGTCCCGACCCTGGTCTGCTAAACGGCTTCCCTCTGACCACTCGTGCTTACAGTTACACCACCAAGTGCCCTGTTACCCTCACCAGGCCCCTTGCGTGTGTTCTGTTTTTGAGCAAGTGTGTTCCAGTCCTGCATATCGGATTCCTCCTGGTAAGACGAACCTTACACCCAGGCTTTCTCGGAGACCAAATTTGCACTGCTCCAGAGTGGCTTTACACTACTCCAGCTGGCTCTTGGCATTAGTCTTTGGAAATGTAACAATTACTTCTCACTATTCTCTTGGACCTCTTTGCAGCCATTGACACAGTTGACCACCTCCTCTTTCTACAAACACTCCATGCTCATGGCATCCGTGACACAGCTCTTTCCTGGTTTAAATCCTACCTTTCTGACCGTACTTTTAGTGTCTCATTCACCGGACCTTGCTCCTCTCCCCTACCGCTATCTTCCGCAGGACTCATGACTGACTGTCTTTAAGGAATTGCACCATGGATGGTGTCCTACTACCTAAAGCTCAACTTCTCCAAGAGCGAGCTTATGGTAATCCAGCCATCCCCTCTGTCCACAATTCCTGACATCTCTATTACCATTGACAACTCCCAATTCCAACTGACAGACCAGGTTCACACTTCTCTCTGCTTCACCCCTCACATCCATTCCCTCACTAAATCTTGCCGCCTTCATCTGAAAAACATCTCCCAAATCCGCTCTTTCCTGACATAAGAAACAACTAAAATACTAATCGTCTCCCTTTCTGATATTGTCTGGACTATTGCAACTCCCTACTAACTGGTTTTCCCCTCTCCTGCCTTTCATCGCTCCAATCCATCCTCAACACTGCAACTACTGGGATACAAACCGCCCCCTTAATCTGCCTCCCAGAGACAACAGGGACAGTAAATGGATTAACAATACAATAGGATCCCAACCTTCACTGCCTATTATTGGCCCAAATCAGTTCCAGGGATGGCCGGGGTAAATGTCTAAATGTCTGTAGTGGTGGAACGGGGGGGTGAACAATGGTGGTCACTCCCTGGTTGCAGACCCTGGCTGTCTGCCAGAGATAATCTCCTCAGCAAGTGATGGGAATTATATACTGCAGGGGGTAGCCACAGAAGTCTTTGCAAAGTCAGGGCCCATAGTCAATAGGGAGGAGGCTGGATCTCAGGCCTCTCCAGTGATGGAGGGTTCCATCACATTTCTCCCCCTTCCCAATGGGTTGACTCTATAGTCAGTCAGTTCATTTGGCCCATCAATGCCCTCCCAAAACTGGGATCCCAAACAATCTGCCCCTCCAAGAGCAGTAGTCACCTGCCTGACCTCTGCCTCTCCTGAAAAATATAACTGCCGCTGCAGAGAATTGCCAACTGCACCTTCTCTCTGGAGTATTCTCAGCCACTGGGGAGACGGTATGGTGGCAGGGGCTCCTTCAATCCAGGGTTGGGTATCCGGGCCAGCTGCCCAGCATTTCTGGGGACCACAGGTGGCGACCACAGTCTCATCCCCCTGTATCGGATACATGTGCCCCAGTGCTGGTTTTGTACTATCCTCTGGTCGAGGGACATCTGGTGAGGGAGGGCAGAGGCCTGCTGCACTCTGACCTGGAGAAAGATCTTCTATAGGGTTTGCGGGCACTTCCAGTGCTGGTAGAGAAGGGCCATCCTGCCTCTCTCCTGTTGCCAGTATTTTGGCTGGGGTGGTCTGAGCGGGCACTGCGGGAGTGTCATGGTCAGACTCAGGAATAAGGGGGAGGGGTGGGCAGAGGCTCTCAGGCCTCTCCAGTGATGGAGGGTTCAATCACAAACCTGCAGAGCCCTTAACAACTATCCACCCCCCTTTATCTCTGCCCTCCTATCCAAATACTCCCCTCACTGTCCTCTTCGTTTCTCTCATGACGTGCGGCTCTCCTCTACTGTCATTACCTCCCACTCCCATATACAGGATTTCACTTGTGCTGCGGCTCTTCTGTGGAACTCCCTTCCCGTTCCCTCAGACTTTCTCCCTTGTACACAACTTTCAAAAGCTCTCTGAAAACCCACCTTTTTCAAGAAGCATACAACCTTTCTATCTAAAACTCTCATCCATCATCATGATCAAGTCATCTGAACAATCAACAACCTTTACAGATCATACGGACGCAAT
Source organism: Spea multiplicata (assembly GCA_009364415.1). Classification (NCBI taxonomy): domain Eukaryota; kingdom Metazoa; phylum Chordata; class Amphibia; order Anura; family Pelobatidae; genus Spea; species Spea multiplicata. The sequence goes on from VKOC01022871.1 coordinate 27,422, forward strand.
CAGCTCATCCCCATCCAAGCAGTCCTCTCCTATTGTTTAGCTTCCCCCTCAACTACCGACTAGATAGTAAGTTCGCAAGAGCAGGGCCTTTTGTACCAGTTTGTAATTGTGTGTGACTTTAAATTATTGTAACAGCGCTACAGAATCAGCTAGCGCTTTATAAATAAATGTAATGTACAAGTGTATATTAGGTCCAGGAACGGTAATGCTGCCATCTAGTGGACGCAGTCTGGATGTCCACTGACTACCTGATCTATTGTCTATGCGCTCAGCAGTTAATGTATTTAGTATTTTATTTTTGTTATGTAAAACACAGTCCCATAATTAGCTCAATAAATCACTCTGCTCTTGTAAAATGTAGTTAATTAACAGTGGAATACCATATAACTTTTACGGCGATATAAGGCAGTAATAACAAATGACTGACTCTTTTCTTGAAGCTATACTAATCCATGAAACATGTCAAATCAGTTGTTTTTAATTTTCCTTTCATGACTTGAGACATGCAAATCTATAAGCTCGTACATTGTTTGCAGGGTGCTACTTCTACCAAAAGCAATTACACGGTTACTATCTGGGTCCCTGAACTGAATTATTGATATACGAGCCTCCCTTTAAGAGCGATATAACAATTGGTGGGTTGTAAGATGGCTTCCACAGTTACAGGTTCTATACAGGTGAAACAACATAGCAGCTTACGCGCAGCTTACGGAAGCTCATGAGGCGTCTGCAAGACCCTTTAGGCGACTGCGGAGCGCCTGAACGACTGCTGATTTGGTGTCCTTGACGTGAACCCAAGTCTTTTCTTAGGTGTCCGTAGCGTGCCTGATTGCTCCCCATTGCCGTGAAAGCATTACTTTCATACGGCCTTGTCACTGCATTAGTACCCCGCCTGCTGTGAATGTATACGGGCCTGGTCTTCTAGTGGTAGTAGGCAGCGGAGATTTCCGGTAGTCAAGATGTTGGAAGAGGCAGGAGAGGTGTTTGATAACATGCTTAAGGCATCGTTTCCCCTCACGTTCATCGTTTTCATTCCAGCGGTGCTGCTTCTTGTGTCCCCGCTGCAGGCCGAGGCGGCCCATGAGTTCACAGTGTACCGTATGCAGCAATATGACCTGCAGGGACAGAGCTACGGTTAGTAGACTTTTGCTCTTTCATCATGTTACACATGCACATCCGGTGGCAGCCGTGCATTTGTACAAATCTTTCTAAATGACATGCATGAAAGAACGTTAAATAATCCGGTTTTGGAGCGTGTGGGTTCGATGGGAGAGAGACTATTTGCCCCATAACTGGCACTCGTTGTAATTATGATTTCAGTTGGTCCAATAAATGCAGTCATTCTGTTTGAGGTTGTCTTTGGAGAGACTAAATGTACATCAGTCGGAATGGCATAGTAGAAGCACCAATGATTTACGAGCATGCTATGAATTGCTATGTCTGCTAGTGTCTATTATACTCATCGTATCAATCATTCCCAGCATTGCCTTGTTCTATTATGTGTTTTCTCCGTGAGACTCTCTACAAACTGGCTAATATGTAATTTAACATTTAATATGATGTTCCAGCAATCTTTATTACAAAAATAACCTTAGGGGGAAATAATGTTTGGAATATTCCGGCGTCTTTACCTCCATAATGCCGCTTTCTTATGAGATGTGGTTACGTACTAAACTATTCTTTTAATTGATTGATATAACACCACCATGTTCTGCAGCACTATAAGACCAATTTTGTCCATGATTTGTATCTGTAAAGGCGTTTCTTCAATCTTAAGAAAATATGGCACTCTGGACATTATAAAATAACTGTTATGCCCCGGATATGTCAACTTCAGCCTTTCTTTACAAACAGGAACCCGAAGTGCAGTGCTCAACACAGAGGCACGCACAGCCGAGGCAGATGTGCTGAGTCGACGATGTGTGCTTATGCGCCTGGCAGATTTCTCCTTCGAGCAGTACCAAAAAGCCTTACGGCAGTCAGCGGGAGCTGTGGTCATTATCTTGCCCCAAGATATGGCAGCTCTTCCACAAGAGATTGTTCAGGTAAAAATACTCTAGTATATCTAGATATGGTCCTCTTTCAGGTCTGTTTTGCAAGCGTGTGTATGTATAAGCTGAGGAATAACTGTGTACTATCTATGCAATTCAAGAAATCATGTGTCTTACTGCTGTGACGGGACGCCCTGTACCCTGACTGGGTGCCTCCATCAATAGCTGCTTCCTTGCTCTTACAAGAGCTGTTATACGGGCACACGC
>VKOC01022872.1:0-13472 GCA_009364415.1 Spea multiplicata
GCAGCTATGTGGACTTGGCCATGTTGAGCTTTAAACCCATTTGTAGTCTTGAGAGCCTGGTTTTATTAATCACCTGTGGTCGAAAGTAGCAAAACTACCGCATGTTACGTTGGGTCCTTATTAAAGGAAAATCCTTCTGCTTGACTTAACTGGGTTTTATGCCCATAGACACAGTCATTGTTAAGGACAATGCTACTAAAAGGAACTTACGTATCACAGTTAACACTAAGTATTTCATTTCCAACTTCATATTTAGATGACATGTAGCTACAAGATACATAATTGCTTAACCTTTAATGGAACTGTGATTTTCTGGGAAATACTATTATGAAATTGGGGCGTGATGTGACCAAATCTGCTCTGAACTCAGAGAAACGTGTTGGTATTAGGAGATGTTTGTCTATGAGTAAGTCACACCTTGGATAGGTTAAGTGGTTAGTGGGACACGAACTACAGTCCTTAAACATGAATGTTTCTACATATCAGACTTGTAGAAATGATTAAGAACATAAGGTTTTTGGCACGGTTTTGCTCAGGCTATAAAATGATAAGTTTTAACTCGCCTTATTCATCAGATAAGGAATCTCTGCTGCCATACCCTGCCATAGTCAGTTCCTATCATAACTGTTACTAAAAGAATAGACATAACACCCCATGCACATCCTACAAGTCTCCACAACGCTACAGATACTGTATGTGCTACACTAAACATCCAGATCACACGCATTGTAACTTTAAAAAAACAGGGCGATCTCTACAAAAGTGTATTTCTGTCAAACCGAGGTTAATTAACTTGTGTCTTTATATTCTTTAGCTCCATCCATAAAACGCCTCTATTTAGACACAAACCCACAGAGCCATATTTCAATTTTAATTACAGAAAACAATGACGGTAGCTGTTTGCATATTTGTTAGAAATGAAGAAAGACGCTTGTGTAATATCGCTACTCTGTGAAACCGTATTAATTTGATATGCATACTGATGATGGGTGATATTTTTCATGGAAGCCTGCAGATGTATGTAGATGCGGAGGGCTTTCAGATTAATTATCTTTATTTGTTTATATGAATATCTATGGATAAAGAACATCAGTCTCCTACCCATTCTAAAGCTCAGTTTTAAGGCATTGATACAATTTCTTAATCACTTACAATAATTAAAGGGATAAAGAAAGTAGGTGTCTATTTTCTAATTTATAACTCAGAAAACAGGTTGCAAGAATGTGTTCTGTGCAGAGTAATAGTGATGAGTAATATCGCAAGAAATGTGCTGGCGTGAGATGCTTCTCACTGCTTCACACCTAGCATTTCCTATAGAGTTTAATGTAAAGGTCACAAACCGCTTGGCGTGAACTGTTTCACACTTTAAATACAAAAAAAGTGAGGCGCAATATTCTAATTAAATATTAAGTAAAACACCTTCGGGTGAGGTGGTGCCGCAAACACACAGGAACAAAATCCCCAAAATGTTCCAAATTAAATGCAATCACGTCTGACACGTCCCGCTCCCCGCTCATTTTTTCCTGTACATGGGGGTGTCCCCCCCCCAACGTTAGCGGGACCAATGCAAGACGTTCCCAGGTAATATGGATTCCTTTTATTTAACCCCTATGTATGTGTCCTGTATACATATACAACTTCTCTAAAATATATACGTGATCAAATATGTGTTTGTTATACCATGTTTTATGATTTCTTTCTTTCCATTGCATGTCAAGCAATGGCAGCCAGGGCCAGGGTACTAGAAATGGTCGGAGCTCATGTAGCACACTGTCTCTGTTAAATATCTGCATAGCAGCATGTACATGGTTATATCAATGAATGGAGAAAGTTATTTCTGGGTCACTAGCCCCTGCTTGTCTCTTCATTTACTATTCAGTAGCCTCATTTGGCCTTCAAATATTTTCCTTAAATGCTGTCTCCTACATATAGCTTTCTTCCGCTTCCTTGTTTACATTTTTTATAGTCATCTAATCCACTTGAAGATTAGCTATCGCACAGACGAACTGTGGGACGTGACTTTGAAGACAGCTGTTAAAGCTAAATTGGACAGAAATTCAAATTAACCCTTTGATCTCAGATACAGTATACATATACATATAGAAACTTGTGGCTATAGATAGTCCTTGTAAACATAGAATCTATGAGGAAGTGAGACAACAGCAAATTGGCCCTCAAACAAAATGACTTCAAACATGTACAAGACTGCTATCTATATGCACAAGACTTCTGTCCGGAGGGATTTGATCCGTAAATACTCACAAAGTCCCAGCTTATTTATATCAAGCTCTGTGTGAATAGACAAAGTCTATTTCTTACTGTGTACATTGTCTTGAAAACCCCTGCTTTCTTTTTTTTTTTTAAGCCCGAGGTGCGTGCTCCTAGGTGCAGCATTCCGTGGAGGGAGCAGCGGAAGCCTGTAGACGTTTCTGGGTTCCCCCGAAGGGAAAACCCAGACAACCCCCCCCATGTGAGGGCCGGATCTTCGAGTCTCCTTTAGACTTCGGGTCACTCCCGTAAGGGAATGACCCCTTTTTTGGGCAGAGAGAGGGGCCATAAGGCTCCCTACACCTCCTCCAACAAAGACAAGTTAACAGAATCCCCTAACAGGGGTCCCCATTGGGCTACCACCTAAAAAGATACATAGGGCAATTTACAGCCAGCCCAGTCATGCTGGCCCCTTCAGGCCAATACATTTTGAAGAGTCTCGGGGCCAGCAATATATCAATATAGCTAAAAACAGTACAAACAATCAAATAGTTGAATGTTTATGTGATTGCACTTTATTTGCAGTTATTTCTATGACATCATATGTAAATTAGGAAAGAAGAATCGATTATTTGCCTAGAGAGTTACATAATGATGCAACAAAGACACCAGTATAAATTCTGACATTCTAAATCTTACGGGCATAATGTGAACGGGCATGGGAACCATGGACATCTTACTTAGGAGATAGGAGATTTTTAAGAAAAAATAAAAATAAACAAATAAATCTACATTAAGAATATTTATACCCTGTGTAAATGCCTCTCCCGGGGACAAGTCATGTGGATGAATGAGATGAATGATAGGTTAAGAATGCAGTAGCCAGGTGAATATGGCTACTGAGAGTTTCATATAAAGCTTATTTCTGAATATTTGACATTATTGAAAATGTATAACTTGTTATATGTTTTAAATTGAAACATCCAATTATGGAAAATGTATAAATTGCAAGATGCTATATTTGTAATGTTGTCAATAAAAATATTATAAATGAAAAAAAACAAAAAACTGTTGTGGTTTCAACTCCTTGAGTTACTTCCCTAGAGATTATGAAGGGCCAACCTCTATGAGCTTCTTCTGTGGAAGAGGTTGGCAGTCCCTGCATAATGTATATAGTTACATCAGTGGCATTTCTTCAAAGCCTTCTCATCCATTAAATGATACATGACACGGGGCCAGGTCAGTACATCTTGCCAGTGTTAGCCTTTCCATAATGAATAGCGAAGTGGGGGAGTGACAACCACAACCTGCAAATATCCTGCCAATTTACCTTTTCACGAATAAACCTAAAAGTAGAAGAGTATTTTCTGTTCTCTAATCTTTAATTTTGCGGTCTGTGGTTAATTTGGTAACAAAAGCAGCACCCCGGTTAGAGGCAAAGTGTTTCCAGATTGTTTATCGAAACCTGAATTAGTAAAAGCTTTTTAATGTATTTAAACTGTTCCATAAACAATTACCACTTAATAGCTGAATCATGCCCAAATTATTTAACTGCAGGCTTTTAGAACAAAAAAAAAAACCTGGTGACATTAAAAGGACCAAAATTAGACAATTAGAGTGTTAGGGTAAAATAAACTGTGACAACAACACAGAGAAGCCTGCAGGTGAATTATGCTGGGGGGGTATGTACTAATTCAGGGGTACAAAGTGTTGTAAAGCTGCGTAAAAGCAGGTGCTAGAGTTGATACGTTCACTCCTGTGGTTTTTCTGCCTTCTGCTTCTTGCAAATAATTTAACCTCATTAACTCTCAGGCTGATTCAAGCAATCACTTCCTACTAAGCTTTAAAACAAGTAAAGAATACAGAAGCAGTAGCGTGAAATTTAAAAAAACAAACAAACAATATGTCCTTTGAGAACGCAACTTTCTAACACATTAATTAGAAAAAAAACAAATAATAATAAAATAAATGGTGTTAGCGGGCTGGTTAACCCTTCCAATGACGCCGAGGTACACAATGCATTGAAACCCATTAAAATTAGAAGTTGCCTTCTGATTTTAATGGGTGTAGTAAATAAAAAGCCTGTAACAGGATTGTGTAGTTTCTGGTTCTAAATAAAGGGTAGCTTTAAAATAAATTCCAAGTTTTAAACTGTATATTGTTGCTATATATATATATTATATTTTATATATATATATATATAATATATATATATGTTTTTTTTTATCGTTAGCTTGATACATTATGGCCATTTGAAATGGCAACCTCCAAGTCTCCAAATAAAGGTCAATATTTTAAAATCGTCGCAGGATGCTTCATAGTATTTAATCCATTATGGTACTTCTGCTTTAAATAACACGTTAATGTAGGTTCAGTATTTATTTCTTGCTGTAGAGGATTTGGTACCCAATGGGTAGACCCTAGCAGTGACCTTTATTTAAGAAGAATGCAGCATGTTCTCGTCAAAATAGTCATAGAACAATCGTAAAGATTTACTGTAAGTTCTATGGGACAAAAGAAATTTATAATAAAGCATATCAGCAGCGACTAAAAACGAAAAACCCAAAGTAGAAAAAGTAAAATCTATTATAAAATGAATAAAATAGAGATGTCCTTGAACAAATTACAAAGCAAAACCACATAATTCTAGACAAATAGGCTTGTTAAGGAAAAAAATGTTAGGGGAGAATCGTCCTGTGACATCATTCTGAAAAGAGAGCCGAACTTTAACCACGGATACAGAATTTTACAGATAGTTATGCAAATTAAGACTTGCAAAACTTAATAATAACTCTCTTCATGGTTCGATACCCCCATCTGTTTTTCTTTTCACTTTACCAAAAATAGAATCTCTCTTGGGTTCCCAGCCCAGCAACAAACCAAATAAACATGTTTTTTTTTATCATAGAGGCTCTGCTCCCTGGGCTATACTGTAGTATATAATAGTTTAAACTTTTATCAGTTATCTTAACCAGTATAACCAAGATTAACGTTAGAATGTACGGTATATACCCGGCAAGTTAGTCTGGAAAAAAAATTGTATGGTATTTCGCCCCTTCAGGAATCTCTTGAGGCCCACCCCAAGTTGAAAGGTGAAACCAGATATGAACCTCTTTGTTCTCTTGGACCCCACTGAGGAAACCCTTAAACAGAGCTGGGAATGCTCTGGGCTTCACTTGGAGACTCCACTTCTCCTGGTTGACACCTGAATCCTCCAGGTTTTGAGAACGGGGTCCTGATACACCCCACTCCATGCCCATTTCTCATTTTAAACGAGGATGTTTCTCCCACTGGGACCGTCCACAACATCAGCGCGAATGCCCACTGACATCAGTGGCAGCGCCAGCAACATCCTGACCTATGCCACAAGGGTAGGCTCCAGATGGGGGCCAAAAATTCCCAGGTATGTCCATAAAGGCTGAGACATCAGATTTTGGTTCTGGACTATATTTGTAGAGGTTTTTGAGATGCTGCTGTCCCCGTAGGACAGGCTATTACACGGCTGTCTGACATGGATTACCAGTCATTGCTGGATTTTCTACTGGCCAAAGAAGACAAATGCCTAGGAGCCCCCACACTCATGGGGCTTCCAAGCAAAGAGGGTAATCCGGGACAATCTGTTCTAAGCTCCATTGTGATTTGTCTGCATGAAACCTAATAATGAAAGCACGGGAGTATGATGATACGTCTGCTGGAAAGGCGATCTACAAAAGCACTGAACTCTATTGCACCTGTGCCAGAAGAGACCCATTTATGTCAGAAAAGGAGCATGTGAGTTGTAGGGCCGGTAGGTATAGTGGCGCTTGTTTTCAGTGAGGATGCGAGATACATCGCACACAACTTCTTGTACAAAAAGGACACAATCAGCTCTGACCACCCTCATAAACAGCACAAGAAAAACCAATATATTTCTCTCTTTTATGAAATGTAAAGCATGCATAAAATATGCAAGTGCATGCCTGTGCCCACTCCAAATAATATGTATTAAAAGAGGGAACAGCGGTTGTTACAGCTTTTAACATAATTAAATTCAGTAATTAAATCTACCTAAAGCTTGCGTGTTTTGTTTGTCAACCAGTGTAATGTTTTTGAGATTTTATGCACAGAAAAATACAGAAAGGGAAGCACACCCTAAAAAGCATACACCTTCCAATTCTGGGGTGCTGCTGAAATGACCAACATCTAAACAGAACAAAGCAAGAGACCAGCGCGCATCCAGCAAATACTGTTTAAGGGCAACTAAGGCTTGAATATTGGGGATTCTGTCCCACTAAATGGTCATATACACCGATCAGCCATAGTATTATGACCACTGACAGTTGAAGTGAATAACACTGATAGTCAGTGTGTGTGGGGGGGGATATATTAGGCAGCAAGTGAACATTTTGTCCTCAAAGTTGATGTGTTAGAAGCAGGAAAAATGGGGATGTGTAAGGATCTGAGCGATTTTGACAAGAGCCAAATTGTGATGGTAGACAACTGGATCAGAGCATCTCCAAAACTGCAGCTCTTGTGCCGTGTTCCCAGTCTGCAGTGGTCAGTATCAAAAGTGGTCCAAGAAAGGAAAATCGGTGAATCGGTGACGGGGTCATGGACGGCCAAGGCTCATTGATGAACGTGGGTGGCGAAGACTGGCCCGTGTTGTCAAATCCAACAGAAGAGGGGCTGTAGCTCAAATTAATCACAAAAGAACAAAAAATGTAACCAACTTTTTGAAGGAAAACACATTTTTACTTTACGAAAAGGGTGATACATAAATGGAACAGCCTCGAATCAGAAGCGGTAGAGGCTAATACAGTGAGGGAATTTAGGCATGCATGGGATAGGCATACAGCTATCCTGAATCTAAGACCGGACACTGATTAAGGTCTTTACATCAGGCACAATTGGCAGAATAGTAGGTCTGACCAGCTGTCGGATTCTATGCTTCTATGAATAATGATCTTCAATTAACTAAGTTTGTGAAAATGTTTTTTTTCGTTTATTCTCAGTCAGGGTCACAGGCCTATTAACTCATCATAACTGTTCACTTCTGCAACATGGAGTGATGAAACCGTTATGGCTGCAAGATATGAATTACAGATGCCGTCATGTTAGTAGGCTAAACCCAACAATGTTCAAAAATCCAGAATTAAATGAAATAAACAGTAATAAGAAAAAACCCGGAATAACCCAGATATTAAAGATATATTTGAAAACAAATACAGCACTGAAACAGTTTGAAAATACATTTTAAACAGTCTAAATGAAGTTTTAAAAAACTTCTTTTTTCTATTCATGTATTTATTGTAAGGGCTGTCACTGATATATTGTTTGAACATACTGAACTACACTGAACATTTCCTACAAAGCTTTGCAAAGTCTGTAATTACAAGTCAGACGTCCTGCAACATTCTAAATGCTTTCACATTCTGTAATTACATTTCAAATTCTCTTCATTCTAAGACGTTAGTCATATTATTTAATTAGAGATCACCAAGGTGATTTGTAAAGCTTATCTTAGCTCCAGGCAACTGACATTTCTTTGGTATTTTGAGTTAAATAACACCCTTTTTAAAATAAAAATTGTATATCAGTTAATTCTGTGTCCCTCTTTCCTGTCCTTTCTTTGACATATTTAAACTGTCTACATTTCACGGGGCCTCTTTTTTTGTTCAACGGTTTTGTGTAAATTAATTGCTTTAGTTAATCAATTATTATTATTATTTTTTTTGGTTAGGTAACATTGAAGAAATATTCACCAGAAAACTGGCACAGCAAAATTGTTTGGCTGCATTTGGCTTTAATCTGAGGTTGTTGAAGCCAAACGGTACATTTCTTGAAAACTACATTACACTAGTGGGAACTGGTTGTAAAGAACATACAATATGTGTGTCTGTGTGCGCTGGTGGTGAAAGTATGCCTATATGCTGCTGGGAACTGTTTGCGTGTGTTTATGTTGGTCCCAGTAGGCTTAACTACCAATAGCAAAGTGGTCCAGGGGCTGTCACCACTTCTGATCTGTCTATCTGTCACCACTTCTGACCTGTCTATCTGTCACCACTTCCGACCTGTCTATCTGTCACCACTTCTGATCTGTCTATTTGTCACCACTTCTGATCTGTCTATCTGTCACCACTTCTGATCTGTCTATCTAGGAAGAATACACCACTGCCAAGAGAACTCAGGTCTCAAACACCCCAAGCAGCCTGTGAGTACATTTGGTTGACTTTGCATCTTGGTGTGTGCATGTTGTTGAAAGCTGTGTATGAGTGTGTGCTTAGGGGAGCACTAAGGTTGGTGCACTGCACCTATGTGCCTGGTAAACAAGGCTCCCAGCAAGGTAGCAGACTGTAAGGGTATAATGTTAGAGTGAGTGTTCGTGTGTATTAGTGTACTGTGTTAGCAAAAGTGTGAGAGCACATGCATGTTATTCCTTGGTGTTAGAGTGTGTGTCAGCATATGGCATTAGAGTATGTGTTTTTTGTGTTGTTTGCACGTGCGTGTGAGCAAGGCACATTTGTTTATGAATTTAATTTTCAGTTTGGGCAAAAACATTTTTGGAGGGTGGGGGGCATTTTTAATTCAAGAACGAAATTCATGGTCCAATGCTCATATTTACTCACACTCTCTTAATATTCCCTACCTTCTCCACTTCCGCATCTTCTATCTTCTCCCTTCTCTATTCTATCTTCAATCCTTAATCTGGTATCTTCTTGCTTCGTCGCATCTCTGTGACATAACACAGCATCCATCACCAGAATGGTGACGCCAAGGTGACATCCTCCCAGCTCCTCTGAACGGGAAAAAGACATCACTGAAAATGCCAGCTGTTGACAATATGGTGGCACTTGCGGTGACATCCACTCTAAATACTCCAATCTAAATATATTTCTTTTTAAAATGAAATACTGTTTTACTGTATTTTCTTGTTGAAAACATTTCGGCGGGGCCTGTCTTTCTGTTCTGGTCACCAATTTCTGACATCACAGATTGTGCAATTGCCTAGGACTTTTATTGCTCTTATTATTTCTTATTACACAGAATTTGGCAGAGCTGATCATACAAGTATCACAGGCAATAATGTTAAATAAGTAGATAAGAGCTTCTTATTCTATTAAATGACAGAGTACATTGAAGAAATAATAAAAGAAGGATCCGGAAGCTCTGGCTATCTTTTTATTATGTTTATTGTAGAATAAAAAAAATCCGGAATAAGGAAAATTGTAACTGTTGAACGATAGATGTTATGTTTAACAATTCTTAAATCTAATAACTTTTTTTCCTATTTAACAGACTTTTACCCCCTACTCAAGGTTAGTAACATCCTGCATGATAGTTGGTGTGAAGATTATCATATGGTCTTTCTGAATCATAATGTGTTCTTTTAAATGTTCATCATTTAAGACTGACACAAAACATACCGCTTTTTTTTATTATATATATATATATATATATATATAATAAAAATCAGTTGTGTTAAAGCTAGCAAAGGGAAGATCATCCAATGATGGCAATGGTTTATCATATACAAAGATAAATTGCGGGTCTTCCAATATTTCAAACCACTTTATCCACCTACTCAATGGCACTCAATGCTTTCCTGTTTGACATAATCCCTTTATTTAAAGCAACTAAAGACGCTACAGATGTATAAAAGCATCCTGTTGACCATGAGCCAAGTCCTATGATTTCCAAAGTGTTACTGACACTGCGGTGAACAATTTTTCCAGAGCGGTGTATTTTAATTCTGTATTTGTATAAACACAGGACAGAAGACAGAGAAGAACTATGTCGCCATTGTAAATTAATTCAGTATAATTTGGAACAAATACCATGCCACTATTTAATTACCCATTTATGCTTCTCAGTTGTTTCAAGAATTGTGGCCTTGTGAGTTGTTAGACTTTCTCTTGGTGACTTGGCATGAGAGCACAACCTTGCTGTGAAGCTTCGAAATCTAAAAACGGACTGTAGAGCGGACTATCTGTGATTTTCTCAAGGAGATTATGTACCTTGCCTTGTCTAATGTTCGTAAGACTTTCAATAAAATCTTCAAATGTTGCTGTTTGTGGTCGTGTGAAACATAAATATCGTCCACACAAACTTCAACATTTTTAACGCCAGCTAAAAAGAGAGACAACGTCTCTTGTAAACAAGGCTGGAACATTTTAGAAAAATCCTTGAGGCAGACTTATTCCAACATATTGTTTTCGCTGCTACATAAAAGCAGTTAACCAGTAACTCTCCGGGGTAATATGATGTACCCAAAATCTGTTTCCCAAGTCTAAGCAAGTCATAAATGTTCCCCTATACACACAGGAGGGGTAATTTATTAACTTCTCGGTAATCTAATACCATCCTTCGTTTACCATTGGGTTTAGGATAAATCACTGTGTTCTATCAAAACCCCTTGTTTCAGGAGATCATTTATGAGTACCTGTGTTAATCTTACATTACGCTTGTCTCGTAGGTGCCTTATTACTTGTGGCTATGTGTTGACAAATGTCCTTCCTGTGTCCAACTTGACTTCCCATTATTGGAAAATGTGTTTATTTTGTTGTAAAACTTTCTCTAGTAGAGAATTGTATTTTGTTAACTCTAACTGTTGCTGGATTACAAAATCAATATCGACAGGTATTGTTAGTGTTTGTGCTACAACGAATAAGCAATCAATAAAGGAGCATCTAATTTAGGATGTCCTACCAATTCTAAAGTTACATTCTTTCCATTGATTTTACAGTGTCATGATATATAGGGCATGTCTCATATCCCTCATGTGTTTTTATTGTAATTGTAGAAAAAGCTTTGGTCTGTGTATTGTTTGGTTGTACCAATAATATGTCTGTTTGTGTGTTTAATACATCATCTTCATACCTGGGAACTCTCAGGGGGGCTGGTGCTCAGTGGTATACCTGGGGTTGCCTTGGTTGTACACTGCTGTGCTGGGTATGCAAGCATGTAATAACCAACATGGGGAGATAATGTGCTCCGTGAGCAGACCTCCTATTAGGGACCAATGTTACTTGGATGTCATTTAGAGGTTACTCCAGATTGAAAGTTGTTTAAGTGTCTTTGGTTATCTGGTTTTCAATAAACACTTTGACCTTGGTTAATTACACGTATGGCACTTCCCTGCTCTCAAGTAATGAATAAACCACGGGTAGAATAGCATTAACTAATCCCTGCCCTTGTGCGTCTGTAGGAGTAGGATAAACTTCATCTAACGCATGTGTTCTATCATTCATCCAGGGGTAGTAGAAGTTATTATTAAACATCTACAGACACCAGACAAGCCAGAAGGTTTGTTTTTCTCTCAGAAATCTCATGGTGCTGCCACAACCACAAAGGATTCTGGGTAGGCACATGCAAATAAGGTCAACAATTATCACCTTTGCCTCTATATCCACTTTATACATGGATACCTTGAAAGTAATTGCCTGCTGTACAAGACAGCCTATAGACCAAACACAGGTAAAAGGTGTGACGGGACCGACCTGTACCCCGACTGGGTACTCCCGCCAAACGTTGATTCCTCTTGCTGGGACACCAACAAGTAAGCCCTTCAGCGCCAGGCAGAACCAGCGTTGTAGATAGAAGGGAGGACGTCGCCGTACCGAAGCTGCATTGGCACTGTGGCTATCCGAAGCTTAGCTACACAGCGTGGCTACAGCCCACCCCAAATATCAGGCAACACTCATCTTGAGGTGAAAACAGGACTCTTTTATTAAAACCAAATACAGAGCTATATATACACAGGTAGAAAAGGGGCAAGACAAATATCACATGATCTAATTACCATGTCAGGAAGGAAGTAATTAGATCAAATCCTGCAACACAATATCCGGGGGAAGGACAGGATGACATGAGACATAAATAATTCCATTAATTGGGGACGTAGACGTGGAATGATGATAGACATATAATTGACTTGAGACAGACAATGGCCAGGGATAACAGGAGCTCACAGGATTAACAGCTACCTGTTATGTAATTGATAATTAGGTATGCAGCAGTGACACCTAGTCATACCTGTCTTAAGACAAGGGCTAACTCACACAATAACAGGGGAAACACTTCACACCTATACAATTAACAATGCTAAGGCAATCAGCCTTCTTCCTACCACAGGATGTCCAGCTGACGTTACAGTTTTGAGACTCTGAGTGCTAAAACATGGGGAATATCAACAGAAACTGAACCCCTGTATCAGCACACAGAAATCTCTACAAGGCCTGGGCCAATAGGGAGAATGCTGGCTCTCAGGCCTCCCCAGAAGCCCCAGTGATGAAGAGTTCTGTCACAATTGATTTTTATTTCTTCTCTTTACACTTGTTATTTTACACCAGGAAAATGGAATACCCGAGCTTTCTTTACTGTCCATCCAAGTCAGCTAGCTGTGTGCAATGGGTCACTTCAAGCTCTGCTAGCCTTTTACCATCCCAGCCAACAAATTGGCTTGGGGTAGCCAAGAAATACCATTACATAAGTAATGGTGGGTACAGGTCATGGAAAACCCTTCCACTTAAATTTAATGCTAGTAGAAGCATTTTAAACACTCATCTACAGACCCCAGACACGCCAGAATGTTTGTTTTTCCCTCAGGGTGCTGCCACAACCACAAGGGATTCTGGGATTCTGGGTATGCACATGCAAATAAAGTTAACAATTATCACCTTTGCCTTTATATGCATTCGTCTACCCAGAATCCCTTGTGGTTGTGGCAGCACCATGAGATTTCTGAGGGAAAAACAAGCCTTCTGACTTGTCAGGTGTCTGTAGATGAGTGTTTAATACCGTATTTGCTCGATTATAAAACAATCTTAATCTGAAAAATACCCCTTGTCTTATAATTGAGGTCATCTTATAATCAGACCTCAAATCAGTCTGACTATGAGAGTAAGATCCAGATCCCCCGCAACGCTGCAGGGGACCTGGGTCCTCCTGTCTCCCCTCCCCAAACCCCCCAGTTTATTGGGGCTTTTGAGTCCCTGGTGTGGAGTAAGGGTAGTGTGCAGACCTTCCCCAGCTGTCAGAGATCAGACTTCCCCTGAGTGTGGACTTTTCTCTGACAACTGGAGAAGGTCTGCGCGGTGGATGCAGACAAACCCTCCTGCCAACCGCATTTCCCTCTGGCTGCAGCAGAAGTTGCTTGTGCGAGTTGTGTAGATGTTTACATGCTGCCTGGAAAACATACTGGAAGTCAGTTTTTTTTTTGGAGGGGTATTTAAATGGGGGCATGAGGCAAATCATGGGGCACAATGGTATTTAGAGGGTTAAAAGGC
>VKOC01022873.1:0-18393 GCA_009364415.1 Spea multiplicata
ATATATATATATATATATATATTATATATATATTATATACAAATACACTTTTATGGGTCTGAGATATCTCTATGCATACCTACTATTACCGGGGACCCAGCACGTTCCCTTTGTCTGCTTAGTTACATAGTTACATAGTTATATAGGCTGAAAAAAGACATGCATCCATCAAGTTCAGCCTTTTCTATATCTGCTCATTTGTTGCTGTTGATCCAAAAGAAGGCAAAACCCTCCAATTTTGCACTAACCAGGGAAAAAATTCCTTCTTGACCCCAAAATGACAGTCAGATTTCTCCTTGGATCAACAAGCCGTTACCCCATAATTAAAGATTATATCCCTGAATATTATGTTTTTCCAAGTATCCATCCAGTTGCAGTTTAAACGTCTGTACAAAACTACCTCTGCAGACAGAGAATCCCACATCCTTATTGTCCTTACTGTAAAAAACCCTTTCCTCTGCCTTAGACTAAATCTCCTTTCTTCCAGTCTAAACGCATGACCACGTGTCCTATGCATAGTCCTGTTTATGAACAGATTTCCACACAATGGTTTGTATTGGCCCCGAATATATTTATATAATGCTATCATATCCCCTCTGAGGCACCGTTTTTCTAAACTAAACAGATTTAAATTTGTTAACCTTTCTTCATAACTATAGTGCTCCATTCCTTTTATTAATTTTGTTGCCCCCCTCTGCACCCTTTCTAGTGCTATGATATCCTTCTTTAGAATAGGTGCCCAAAATTGCACAGCATATTCAAGGTGTGGCCTTACCATTGATTTATACAGAGGCAAAATTATATTTTTATCCTGCGAATTGATGCCCCTTTTCATACACGACAATACCTTACTGGCCTTAGCAACTGCTGACTGACATTGCACATTGTTGCCTAGTTTGTTGTCTATAACAATTCCCAAATACTTCTCATTTGTCGTTACCCCTAATTCACTACCATTTAGGGTGTAGGTTGCTTGTGCGTTCCATACCCTGAAGTGCATAACTTCACATTTATCTACATTGAATTTCATCTGCCATTTGTGTGCCAAGTCCCCCAGTCTATCTAGATCCCACTGCAGCACTGTAATATCATGCTCACACTGTATTGCTTTACCTAGCTTTGTGTAATCTGCAAACACAGAAACATGACTTTCAATGCCTACTGCCAGGTCATTTATAAATATGTTGAATAAAATTGGTCCCAGAACAGAACCCTGAGGGACACCACTTACCACTTTTGACCAGCTTGAAAATTTACCATTTATAACAACTCTCTGTTCTCTAAAGCCAATGTTCTACCCAAGAACAAGAATTTGCATCTAGGCCAATTTCTTTCAGTTTGAATACTAACCTATTGTGTGGAACCGTGTCAAACGCCTTGGCAAAATCCAAGTAGATTACATCCACTGCAACACCCTGATCGACACTTCTACTTACTTCTTCGTAGAATGCAATTAAATTAGTTTGACAGGACCTATGTTTCATAAAACCATGCTGATTTTTGCTAATAATACTATTCTTCCCAAGGAATTCTTGAATATTATCCCTAAACAGCCCTTCAAATACTTTCCCAGCAACGGAAGTTAAGCTCACAGGTCTATAATTTCCGGGCACAGAGTTGGAACCCTTTTTGAAAATAGGAACCACATCTGCCTTCCTCCAATCCTCTGGTACAATTCCTGAAAGAAAAGAATCCCGAAAGATTAGAAACAGAGGTTCACTTATTTCCTGACACAGCTCCTTAAGTACTCGTGGGTGAATACCGTCAGGCCCCGGAGCCTTGTTAACATTAATTTTCTTTAGTTGCTGCAGCACCTTGTCCTGGGCCATCCACTCACAGTTTGACTGAAAATTTTTCTCAGTGGTCCTATGTATATCCATTGCCATAGGTTCCTCCTTAACATATACTGAGGAAAAATAGTTATTTAAAGTTTCTGCTTTTTCCTGGTCCTCCTTAACCAACACTCCCCTCTCTGTTATTAATGAACCTACGTTTTCATTCTTTGTTTTTTTAGAATTTATGTACTTAAAGAATTTTTTGGGGTTAGTTTTGCTCTCTTTGGCAATCACCCTCTCATTTTCTTGTTTAGCCCATCTAATCACTTTTTTGCATGCTTTATTGGCTTCCTTATATCTTATATAGGATGCCTCTGATTCGTCTGATTTAAATGCTGTAAAAGCCATTTTCTTATTTTTAATTTTCTGCTTAACATCCCCACTAAGCCACATTGGTTTCAATGTGTTTCTTTTATATTTGTTTCCTAGTGGTACATACTGAGAAATGTACCCTGCTAATATTTGTTTGAAAATACCCCATTTTTCCTCAGTGTTTTTATCCCTGAAGAGTTTATGCCAATAGGTTGTAAAGCTGCCCTTATCTTATTGAAATCGGCCTTCTTAAAATTATACGTTTTAGTATTCCCCATGGGCAATTTCTTTTTTGAGTTTATTTCAAAAGAGATCATATTGTGATCACTATTACCCAAGTGCTACCCCACTTGAATGTTAGACACAAGATCAAGATTGTTTGTTATCACCAGATCCAGACAAGTATCCTTTCTAGTTGGTGCTTGTACCAGTTGTGACATGAAGATGTCATTTAACAGGTTCAAAAACCTCAATCCCCTTGCAGAACTACTAGTGCCTCTATCCCAATTTATGTCCGGGTAATTAAAATCTCCAATAATTAACATGTTACCCAGATGTGCAGCTTTCTCAACTTGCTCTAACAGCTGCTCTTCCTCATCATTATTAACATTAGGTGGTTTATAATATATCCCAACCAGTAGTTCATTTCCTTTTTTGCCCCAAGTTGATATCCACCCATAAAGTTTCCACATTTCCCTTGTCACATTCAAGATGCTTAATATTTGACTTTAGCTCGTTGTTAACATACAAGCATACTCCTCCTCCCTTCCTGCTTTTTCTATCCCTCCTATATAACATATAACCTTTTAAGTTAACTGCCCAGTCATGGGTCTCATCCCACCATGTTTCTGTTATGCCTATTATATCATATTGCTTAGTGTTTGCTATTGCCTCTAGTTCTCCCATTTTGTTATTTAGGCTCCTTGCATTAGCAAGCATGCATTTAATATTACCCTGAGTCTCTTGAATGTTTTTTTTTTCAATTCTCCGTTTGTGAAACATGACAGAACACAATATCACAGCGACAGTAAGGCACATTCGAGATAGGCACAAGGCACAGCGATAAGGGCATCAACCAACCGCCTGTACAAATGCAATCTTGAGAAACTGTTACAGCAGATTACAAAATGACAAAAATCCATAATGGGCAATCAGTAACAGGTAAAGTATGTGTCATGGACATGTAGAAGAAAAACATAAGCATGGAGCAATCTGCGATTTAAACAACGGTAAGTACAGTACCCAGAGGGAACGAGGAACATCGAGTAAGGCGAAGACCGGGCGGTAACAAAGCCTCGGCATAGGCCTCGGGTACGACAGGTACATAGTCAAACAAATTAAACCAAACAAAACAGTGTGTGGCATGCTACCAAAAAGAAATAAGAAAAAAGAGAAAAAAATGGATCGAGAGCAGAGAACTGACGTGAAGGGAAGGAACATTCAAGGACTCATATCAGAGGGGGGTCATCTAGAGAGGAAATATAGGAGCGCCAGTGAAACCACTTAAGCTCCACTGTGTGTTCCTGGCCTTTAGCGGCAACCGGGAGGACCTCCATCTGATAAATAAATTCCATGAGTCGGAACCAGGCAGACACAGAGGGGGGAATGACGGACTTCCAGGATCTTGGAAGGGTGGTGAGCACAGCATTAATCAAGTGGAATTTTATGGAACCCTTGTAAGGCATTGTACAGGACCGAATTGTAGTGTAAGAGCACAGATGCTGGGGTTGCAGAGAACGCAGGGTCAGCCACTTCCTGAACAACTGCAGCCACTTTGTCCCAAAAGGGCTTGATAACAGGACATTCCCACCAGATGTGGAATAGGGAGCCAGGGTGGGAGTTACAGCACCAGCAAGTCAGGGGGATTTGGGGCAGAAACCTATGCAGATTCAGGGGCACCTCATACCAACGGATGACTCTTGAAGAGGGTTTCCTGCACTCTACTAGCAACGGTCCCCTTGTGTACAATCATAAGCATCCTCTCCCAGTCCTCCAGAGAGAAAGTTAAACCCAGATCGCTCTTCCAGAGGCTAAAGTAATAAGGTTTGGTGATCACTGCCGGGGTAAGCTGAATGGCATATAAGGCAGAGAGCAAATGTGAGACCTCGAGACACAGTCGCTCAAAAGCAGTGGGAAGGTGGGCACCTCCCGCCAAGGCCCCGGTGGAGGAGAGAAAATGTGTGAGTTGATGGTATAAGAAGAGGGTCAGGAAAGAGTTAGCTGAGTTCCCCGTCATTTCCGCCAAAGGCTTAAGAATAGTGGCATGTGTCACGTGGCAGACCCGTAGAATGGAGACAGTGGCAGGTGTAAATGGAGCCAAACGGACGGAGTCACATCCCGGAGCGAAGTCGGGGTGTCCCGAAATGGGGAACATGGAGGAGGGGTCCGGCGAGAGACCTCCAGCCCGCACAGCATTCCCGAGGGCTTTCAGGGTAGGGCCAATCAGGGGATGTGGGGCGTGCACGATACATCGCTGCGGGTTAGCGATCCAAGGTAGGACACCAATCGGGCAGGAGAGAGCTGCAGCCTCCACTGACACCCATGGGCGGTTCGCACCGACAGACCATTCTACCATGCGACGGAGTTGGGCAGCCCGCCAGTAAAGTGCTAGGTTGGGGAGACCCATCCCACCCAACGTCTTAGGTCTCGTCAGGTAGGAGAAAGAGTCTAGGCGGTTTACCCTTCCAGATGTACCTGAGAAAGGCACCATGGCACTTACGGAAATAAGAGCGGGGGAGGAAGACAGGCAGTGTCTGGAAAAGGTACAGGAAGCGGGGCAGAATGTTCAAGAATGCTAACCCTCCCAAACCAGGACACATGAGGGAAGGCTCATCGATGCAGGTCAGCAAAGAGGGAGCCCAAGAGGGGATCAAAGTTGAGAGCCTTAATCTGAGACAGATCCGCAGGGAGAAGAACCCCCAAGTATTTAATAAAGTCATCCTTCCAACGGAAGGGCATAGTGGATCGAGGCCAAGACCAAAGGGGTACCAGAAAAACTCCCCCCCTGGTAAGAGCCTGGGACCAGCAAATCAATGACCTTAATCATTGTCTCTCGCCTCTCTCCCCGGCACAAACCCCACCTGATCCGGAGGGATCAGGCCAGGCAGAAGAGGTCGGAGGTGGTTGGCGAGCACCTTGGCAAATAGCTTGACATCTGCGTTGATCAGCATCTCGCCTCAAGAGCCGCACTATCCTCTGCAGTTAGAACCCGGTTAAGGTGTGCGGATAAAAAGTCGGTGGTGGCTGCTTGGATATCCAAGCCCGAGCTTGCGGCAGAGGGAAGATTATAAAGAGAGGAATAGTATTGTTGGAACCACTCAGCGATTTTGTGGGTGTGGAAATGCAGCTTGTTATTGTGATCCCGGATCCTAGCCAGGTAACTCTGAGCCCTCTTCGCCCGTAAGGCCCTAGCCAGCAATTTGCCAGGCTTGTCCCCAAACTCGTGAGCAGAAAGTTACGCTTGATACGGGTATCTAACAAAGACACCAGCCACACGCGAAGGGTGGTAAATTGGAGCTGTAGGGCCGGGAGGAGAGTAGCCTTACGTCTTAATTCAAGGTGCACTATTTGCCTGATCAAAGAGAGTATGGAATCCGAGTGTAGAGTCTCTTGAATGTTATGAGAATTTTTATTAATACATACCTCCTCTGTTCTGATCTTGCCCCTCCCCATCTCCACCCCCTTGTTCTGATCTGAAGCCCCCCTCCTTTCTGTGATATCTCCATTTTTAAGAATCCTCTGTAGTCCTACCCCCCCCCCTACCACTAGTTTAAAAACCCCTCCATCCTTCTAGGCCATCCTCTCCCCTTAGCACAGCAGGACCCTCTTCCGTTTAGGTGCAATCCATCACCGCAAAATCAGCCTAGTGCTCTAGAAAGCCAGATCATCAATCTTGCTAACTCCCATAACAATCAAGTATAAGAAAAAAAAATAAATGAGAATCTACAAAATAACAGTTAAACAAGAACACCCGTCAAAAATAAAACAGTTAAAAGTACAGAACTATAGTTCAACAAAAACAGTCCATGTCCAATAAATATAAAGCAGTATATATACAGTACCTTGTGTAACCTTTTTATTTTTACTACATATACAATATGTTTTGCACTTATTTCAGCTTATGAGGAGGTCGTCTCCCTATATAGGCGTTTACCCTCACTAGAGGGCTATGGCTCCGAAATGCATTAACACAAATGTATTTATTTTTGTTCTCCACATACACTATATCTCCTCGCCTGACTCCCATTCTTGATGGGCATGTTCTTTCTCTTCTTTTTTCCTGTTCTCCCTCCCCCCCTTTTTTCTCTTTCTTTTCTCTGCCTCCATGTCCAGTCCTCTGAAAAATGGCTGAAGATAATATCCCATAATGTAATAGATCAAATGCTGATATTGTTCTTCTCCAGGAGACTATCCCATGAACTTTCATTCCGTGGCCCCAAACCTGCCCGAGACTCCTTTTTAAACCTTTGCAAGCCTTTGTTAAATCTCTTGGATTAATCTCTTCTTCACCCCATGGCTCGGGATTATTCATTTTACTCACACCCTCATACGATGTACTCCAGACTGGACTATTTCTTTCGTAATCAGCGTCTCCCCTCGCTTCTCGGCTCTAAAATCCATGAGATTTCGTGGAGAGATCACGTAATGGTGGAGATATCGCTAGCGGATCTTAAGCGGTTTGGTGATCACCGTCTTCTCCGTGAAATTGTCGCAACCCTGGGTCAACTGAATTTGTTACTTTCTACAGACTATCAAGGCGATTCTTCACACCAAGCAAAAGTTTTTTGAGGAGGCCCTGGGCCTCGATGGCTTCACTGCTTTTGCCGCATGTCTTCTCCCGCACCTGACCAATTTATTTAATACATTCCTCAAGGGGGAGGTGCATCCATCCCCGGATATGCAGAGGGCCAAGATAGTGATGATTCCTAAAGATGGTAAGGACTGATCTCTTTGTACCAGCTCTAGACACATTTCCCTCACATAGATTTAAAACTATTTGCTAAGGTTCTTGCCCTTCATCTAAATGAGGTCTTATCTGCCTTGGTCGCTCCCAGGTGGGCTTCATCCCAGGTAGGGAGGTCCGGAAAATATCCGGTGCACTCTGAACCAGCTCCACTCGTGTCGGAGGACCAGTATGCTGATGAAGTTTCTCTCCCTGAATGCTGAGAAGGCCTTCGACCAAGTGGATTGGGGGTATTTGTGGTCCACTATGCAGGCTTTTGGCTTTTCCGGAGCCTTTTTGAGATGCGCTTTTCCGGAGCCTTTTTTAAGCTGTGGTAGATATAGGCACGTTCCTTTATGAATATTATGTTGCAGTTCAGTTGGCAATGCTTTTATCACTTTCTGTGAGCCCTTCCCCTGCACGTTGGGTCCAAATGGAATCAGATATCTGGTCCAAGGTGCATCTGCGATGGCTTATGTGTCACTCTAGACAAATCCAAACTCTCTGACAGTCCCACCCTCCTTCACTCGCTCACCTTATGGTACCAAGTTTGTCTCAAGTATCGACTCACAGATAACAGATCCAGGATGACGCCACTATTTCAGAATCGGGACTTCCCCACTGGCCTCCGAGTTTGTCCGTTCCAGTGGTGGGTCACCAAGGGACTTGTCAAAGTGGGAGACCTACTCCTGAACAATCGACCTTACTCCTTCCAACAGCTGTTGTCCTTTCATGAGATTCCTGCTACAGAAATCTTTCGATACCATAAGCTCTCCCATTTTCACCTTCTATTGCTCAAACGCCATCCTGAACACGTACCCACATTTTACGAACAAGCGAGCCACCAATCTCACAAACCCCGTGGCGCGATTTCCCAACTATATAACCATATTCTGGGGAATCAATTTTCGACACCGCTATCCTTTGAACGGAGATGGAAAGCCGACCTGGGTCAAACCTTTGAATCCTCTGAATGGGGGGAGACATATGAGAACATCTGGAAGGTTACTGCCTGCACCCTCGTGCAGGAGAACTGCTTTAAAGTACTGTCCCGCTGGCACCTTACACCCTCGCGACTACATATGTTCCCTACGCACTCTCCTCTCTGCTTTAGAGGCTGCGATGAAGAAGGAACCTCATTGCACATCTGGTGAACATGTCCCAAGCTCACGCCGATCTGGTCCCATTTCTTTCATATGTTGAGTGAAGCGCTCGGGGAGCCCCTGCTGCCGGAACCCTGGACGGCTCTTCTTTGCAGATGTTACCCGTTGGAAAATCTGACCAAACCAGCTCACCGTCTCATCTTTCGAGTCTGTACATTAATCCGCCTTGCTATTTCCAGGGTGTGGAAGTCGGGTACTCCCTCAATTTCCGACATTGAAGCTAAAATATGGAATATGCTAAAAATGGAATCATAAATCACATTTATTCCTCCTCACCTGGACACCTTGGCTAGAGAAGTTTGTGACGTCACGTGCTGCCATTTCAATGATCTGAAGCGGCCAACCACCGGAGGATACTCCCTGTTCCGCTGGCTATGGCCTGGAGGCATTGCTACTCCTTATCCCTTTTATTTATATATTTTTTCTTTTCAATTGTAAATGACCCTTCCGACCTGCTTGGTCGCAGGGTTCCCCCAGTGCCCCTAGTTGCAGTTGTGACCCCTGTAGTTAGGCCACTGTTATCTTTGGTGTAAAATACTTCACATTTTCAGTAAGCATCTCACCTGTTCTCTTACCCTCCTTTCTTCATAACGGTGGCGCTCATTATTTGCTTTGTTTGTCCTCTCATTAAGCTTTTTCTGTTGTTGGGGGCCACGTCCAAAAAAAACATAATTAACGAAAGCATATTCCAAAAGAGCTAAGAATACAAAGACGAAGCATCCCATCAAATAAACATCAATGGCCTTAACGTATGGAATCTTGGGCAGTGTCTCTCTTAGGTGAGTATTTATTGTTGTCATAGTAAGCACTGTTGTCACACCTGAAATACATAAAAAACTTTATATAATACATATAACTTCTGCCCTCTCAATATCAATTATTATTTAATAAAATTTGCTTTATATAAATATATATATATATATATATATTATATATATATATATACACACACACACACTGGGCACTTTATTAGGTACACTTTGCTAGTACCGGGTTGGACCCCCTTTTGCCTTCAGAACTGCCCTTATTGTTAGTGGTATACTTTCTAGAAAGTGCTGGAAACATTCCACAGAGATTTTGGTCCATATGTATATGAAAGCATCACACAGTTGCTGCAGATTTGTCGGCTGCACATCTGGTGACTGTGAACTCACTGTCATGTTCAAGAAACAGTTTGAGATGAGCTTTGTGACATTGTGCATTATGCTGCTAGAGGTAGCCCTCAGAAGAAGGGTACACTGTGGTCATAAAGGGATGGACATGGTCAGCAACAATACTCAGATAGGCCGTTGCATTTAAAAAATGCTCAGTTGGTACTAAGGGGCCCAAAGTGTGCCAAGAAAATGTCCCCCACACCATTATACCACCACCAACCTGAACCGTTGACACAAGGCAGGGTGGATCCATGCTTTCATGTTGTTTACACCAAAGTCTGACCCTGCCATCTGAATGTCACAGCTGGAATCAAGAGTCATCAGACCAGGTAACGTTCTTCTATTCTTTCTGTGAATTGTAGTCTCAGTTTCCAGTTCTTAGATGACAGGAATGGCACCTGGTGTGGCCTTTTGCTCCTGTAGCCCATATGCTTCAAGGTTTGATGTGTTGTGCGTTCAGAGATGGTATTCTGCACACGTTGGTTGTAACCAGTGGTTATTTGAGTTATGGTTGCCTTTCTGTCATCTCAAATTAGTATGTCAATTCTCCTCTGACCTCTGACATCAACAAGGCATTTTCGTTCACACAACTGCTGCTCACTGGATATTTTATCTTTTTCGGACCATGCTCTGTAAACCCTAGAGATGGTTGTGCATGAAAATCTCAGTAGATCAGCAGTTTCTGAAATACTCAGACCATCCCGTCTGGGACCCACAACCATGTTGCGTTCAAAGTCACTTAAATCCCCTTTCTTTCCCATTCCGATGGTCGGTTTGAACTTCAGCAAGTTGTCTTTACCACGTCTAAATGCATTGAGTTTCTGTCATGTGATTGGCTGGTTAGCTATTTGTGTTAACAAGCAATTGAACAGGTGTACCTAATAAAGTGGCCAGTGAGTTAACATGTCCATACAACCATTGTATGTAGACCTAGAACAACACTTACCCAGTGCTACTCTTGCTGCTGATGCATCATAGTTGATCCAAAAGGAAACCCAAGACAATATTGTGATTAAGACGGATGGCATGTATGTCTGGAGGATAAAATATCCTATGTTTCTCTTAATTCGGAAACTCAATGATAGACGAGGGTAGGATCCTGCAGAGGCAAATTCTATGTCTCATAACTTTTTTCTCATTTTCATACATAGATATAACACTAGTGCTGACCCATATTGATTAAGAATAGCTTACAATATTAAGCTAATTATTTGCATGATATTTCTAAATTGAATTGAAACCTTTATCTAAGATTGCAAACTCTTCTGTATAGGTAACAATTATATTTACATTTAGTTACTTATTTCCCAAGCTGTGATGTTTAACAAGCAAATATCTTTTTATGGTTTGATATGTTTTTGTGATTTTGATACACATTGATAAGTTGAGTTTTGAACAAACTATGTAATCCGTCGTAACAAAAACTTTCAATATATATGTAATAATATTCTGTAACTAGGAAATCAATTGTGCATAAACGCATGCCCATGCAACCCCAAGGGGTTACATTCTTGATGTTGCTTACCAGTAGTAAATACGACTTTCTTAGTCACCAGTCTGGTCTCAATGATCGTAAACTGGGGGAGCTCCAGAGCAGACACTCCAGTAACAGCCACTTCCTCCCCTCCCTGCCAGAAAAACTCAATGTCATCTGTTGTATATCCATCTGGAAAAAAAAGCATTGCCAACTTACCTTCAGACATACTGTACATTTACTACTGTTATTACATAAAAAGCACATGGGTGCTAGACTTTAAAGTAATCCCATTACAGCCATGTTTTTTTTTTATGTATAACCACACGTTTTCAAACTGACAGACAAAATTTGCATATTGTAAGCATTCGCATGCAAGGCTAGTTAACCTTAGTCAAGTCTAGTTTAGTTAAGCCTTACCTTAAAAAGAGCATGTAATTTTAGACCAGCCTTACAACTGTTTAATTTGATGTTAAACTGATATCACTAATGCAGTTGGTAACGCTTTATAATGTTAAACTGAGAAATTAATTGGAAAAGTAAGTATGTTTAAACAGGCACTTTAGTTGTTCAGGACCAGGGCTATTTTATACCACAGGACATGCTTCATGTTTTTACCATGTCACTGTTTAACTGTGATTTCCCTCTTTCTCAGTTAGTGTACCAAATGTATTATGTATACGCTATATGAACAAAAGCATGTGGACACCTGACCATCGCACCTATATTAGCTTAATAAACATCCCACTCCAAAAACCATAGGCATTAATTTTTGCAGCCTCCACTCATCTAAGGAAGACTTGCCCATTCAGCCAAGGGAGCATTTGTGAAGTCAGGCAATGATGTTGTTTGCGGTAAAGTTGAGGGCTCTGTGCAGGCCACTCGAGTTTCTCCAGACCAAACTCATCAAATCATGTCTCTATAAACCTTGTTTTGTGTATGGGGCAAAAACATGCTGGAATAAGAAATCGTCTACCCCAAACTGGTGCCACAGTTCACCGAAGTTGGAAACAATTGTCTAAAATGTCTTTATATGCTATAATATTAATATGACTGCAAGCTCATTATGGGGAAATGTTCCATGTTTGCCTGAATGCTCGCTGGTGACAAAGGGAAAGAGGTAAGAGTCCCCTCTTGCCCTCAATTCAACCCTTATAGCTACAAAAATATTGCTGCTACCTACCACTGGCACGCATGCTGACTG
Source organism: Spea multiplicata (assembly GCA_009364415.1). NCBI lineage: Eukaryota > Metazoa > Chordata > Amphibia > Anura > Pelobatidae > Spea > Spea multiplicata. The sequence goes on from VKOC01022873.1 coordinate 12,085, forward strand.
CAGCCTCGTGCATGGGTCAACAGTCATGACTCCCATCCCTATTGGTCCAGGGGTCCCTTTACCCTTCATTGGAACTAAGGGGCCTAGCCCAAACCAGAAAAACAGCCATGGATCATTATTTCTCCTCCACCAAACTTTACAGTAGGCATTATGCAGTCCAGTAGGTAGCGTTCTCCTGGCGTCTCCCTAACCCAGATCTGACCTTCAGAAAGTGAAGTGCGATTTGTTAATCTAGGAAACATGTTCCAGAGCAATATGCTTTACACCACTCAAGCCAGTGCTTTCCATAGTGATTTTTGCTATCCTGACACACAGGTGTTGTTTCCAGCCCCGCTTTGTAAATGTGCATGGTCTACTGCTTAGTCGCTAAGCTTTTGTTACTCCTAGACACTCCCCCTTCACAACAAAAGGAACTACAGTGGGCCATGGGCAGATCTAGCATACAGCAAGTTCAGTCTCATATGTCATGTGACTGGATGTGGCTGTCTACCAGTGCCTGCCAATTGTTGGGAGAACTTCAGTCCAATATGCTATCTTTCCTCCCTCTGGTATTCCCTCCATGGATCACACTGATCAGCAAGCTAGTCCCCATAGACTTGCCTTGCATACAACATATAAAATAAGCAAGCAAGATAAACATACAGGTACTGCATTCAACCACGCTAGTCAATAGAGCCCAGCTTTCTAATCACAATGTGATTAGTAAAATAAAAACATAAGTATGTGGTAACTTTTATAAACAACTATGCAGTGATGTCACCATCAGAACCCTCCAGTTCCAACAAAATGTAAAAAAAAGTCATAAAATACTTAAAAAATGAAATTTAAAACCAAAATATTTATTTTTATGGGCAAGTGCTAAAAGTAGTGCTGTATCTTCCCAAAAATCCTGACACGGAAAGAGTTAAACTACTAGCATTTCAAATACCCAAGGGTGTATACAAAAAAATGAATGGTTTGATGGGGTAATATCAGGATTTTCACCATTCCCCCGCTCCTCTTGCTTCTCACACTCAGTCACACCTCTTATTGCCCTTGTGTCTCAGTCTCTCCAAGTGCATTCTCCATTGTTCCTGCAGTTTCCTGTGTATGACTCCTGGCTTGGCTGATTTCCTCTCCGGTTCCTGAATCCTGCTTACATCCCTGACTCTGTTTGACCTCGGCTAGTTTGACTTTCTGATTTGGCTCTCTAACCCCTGGCTTGGATTTCTCACTACGTCTTATGGACATTATTTTCTCTGCACTTATGATTTTTTGTATATTCAATAAAGGTGATTACACTGCATTTCTGTCTCCATCTGGTTTGTGGTTCCTGACAGGTAAATTGGATTGGTCGGGTCCAAAGATGTCACAAATAGAGCATAGGCACAAACTGAATAAAATAAAGCGCGCTTCCCAAATGTGACCTTTTAGCCCCCAAACAAGCAGACATCTCATGCATGAGTGCATGTACTCAAGAGATGTTGCTGAACACATATCAGGGTGTTGTTTGACAGTGACATTTACCAGGAGCTATAAATTCATACCTGAAGTACAATTTGTGTGAAAAAGGGTGGTAGAGGAATTAGTGCACGCCCAGCATTTAAGGGACTCCACTACACATATGGTGGACGTCCTCAGATTACGCCACTTTGGTCTTATTTTTTTTGACAAATTAAGTGAGGCCCTTGGTGAGTGCCTGCTGCCCAAAACCTGGACAGCCCTTCTCTGCAGAAATTACCCACTGGACACTTTGAACAAACCGGCTCATCGTTTAATTTTGTAATCTGTACAGCGGTCCGTTTTGCTGTTGCCAAGGTCTGGAAGTTAGGTGCTCCTACAATCTCTTCATTGAAGGTAAAATCTGGGATATAATCAAGTTGGAAAAGAACACGTCGTACTTACACGAAACATTGCACCTATTTTACCTCACGTGGGACCCTTAGCTGGAAAAATTTACACCACCTCGTGCCACTATCTTGTGGCTCTCCCCTCCCTTTTTTTCTTTTCCTCTTCTTCTCTTTCTCTCTCTTTTCCTCTCTCTTTACACTTTCTTGGCCCCTTCCCCTCTGTGGATTTCCATTGCTCATGTCATGCTATGTGATGGTGTTTATTGCATATTGTCTCCTGCTGGCTTCTTAATGACTGCCCTGTATCATGCAATCGCTGACTATGTCATTCTTACCTCTTGGCTCCATGATTGTTGCTGTGCGATCTGCGTCTATTTCCAATGCTTGTAATAATATTGTTTACTTACCCTGGATTTTCAATTGATGATTGATTATCTACGGCTCATCAAGTGTGCTATACATGTGGTCACTGATGCTATGGAAATCATTTCCTGTCTTAATAAAATACTTCTTAAAAAAGCCAATACCTTGGGGTGTCTAGTTTTCAAAAATATATGGTTTCATGGGGTAAATTGCTTTGGCCAGCTTCAAAGATGTTCAAAATAGCACATGGGGCAGAATGACCAGATCTGGAAAAAAATGTTTTTGAGATAGGAAAATGCTACATTTTATAGGACAATAGTCCTATAACTTACAAAAAACATAAAAACATATTTTTAAACTCAGGACATGGATAACACATGTAACCAGAGACCACTTATTAAGTATGTTCTTCACAGTAAATGTATAAAGCAGGGGTGTTCCAACACTATATATCTCCAAAACAATTAGACAGAAAAACTGTATGCTGTATGATGTTCAAATAAGTTTATTTATCTTAAATGCTCCACATTAAGATAAAGGTTGGTGAGATGGCATATGCTGGTTTGTACTTCGTTGAATGTCACAATCCTCTAGTTTTCTTAATTTTTATCTTGCAATTTTCACTGAACACTCTCTAGAATATCAATACCTCTAGATGTGGAGTCTCAAGTACTGTACACAATACAATAACTGAGGTCTGCTCAGAGATCTTTCGTATAGTTATCATAGAAAGTATGGTTACCTTGTGGCTTACTGTTTTACTGCAAACCTTGTACACACTACTTTCTGTTCTACCTTTAGTCTTGATCTTGTTCTTAGTTTCCAACATGGGTCCTTACTCAAAGCTTGTAGTGTCTTCTGATACCATTTTTCATATGTAGGCATATTACCAGAATAAAACCTACTTGTGTGCAACAACAGAAACACCAGGACACGGTGATTGCATGAGCATGAGATCTCAGTGTCTAGACAGGAGGGCCTAAGTTTCCTACTGTTTTCTACTGGTACTAGCCGTGTGCCAGATAATCTGTTGCGCTCCGCGCGCCAACTTCTCGCAGAGCAGCATCTGATCGACTGTTGGCGCTCTCTGTACCCTACTGCACGTGATTTCACTTTCTACTCCTCCCCCCACGCTTGCTATTCGCAACTGGATTACATATTTCTCTCCCAGACTTACCTTGACCTGTTACGGACTGCTACGATCCTGCCGATGACTTGGACTGACCATTCCCCGGTATCCGATATCCTCAACGTTGTACAGGGCCAGGGAGTGGACGTGGCGACTTAATGACTCTTTCCTGCTGGACGAGACCCTAGTTTCTCAGACGGAGACGGAACTGCAACATTATTTTCAGGAAAATGCTATACAGGGGATGTCCCCTCTGGTGGTGTGGAAGGCTCACAAGAGCGTGCTCCGGGGTTTTTTCATACAACAAGGCTCCCGTAGAAAGAGGGAGCGCACACAGGAGATTGATGGGCTTACCGCACAGATCATGCTCTTGGAATCCACGCACAAAGACACCTTGGACGATGGGACATATGCTGAACTGACTTCGCTGCGGGGTAATTCTAGGCAAATTGGCAAATTGTTGGCCAAGATGATTAACTCGCTCAGGCGCAATACCCATATTCACAAAATACGGACGCCTACAGGTGCCCTGTCTCCTTTTCCCTCTAAGATTGTGGAAGCGTTCCACACTTATTACACTTCCCTTTATGGCTTAGCTCAGGATACGGACGGGGGTGCCCTGGTTGATAAACGGACTCGCATCAATCACTATCTTATGACTCATGTTAAGCGCAACAAGTGGAGTCCATGGAGGACCCCTTCTCAGCTGAAGAGCTGTCTATGGCTCTAAAGGCTACACAGAGGGGTAAGTGCCCGGGCCCGGACGGTCTGCCCCTGGGGTACTTCTTGACACACCTTTTCCCCCACCTGCTGGCTGCTCTCAACTCACTTCGGGTTCCCTTCCCAGGCCTTGGCCGCCACGATTACTGTTATTCCTAAGGAGGGCAATGTCACAGCTATCGGCCCATCTCGCTTTTGAACGCGGACTTGAAGCTCTTGGCATTGCGGCTGGCTCGATTTCTTCCACAATTGGTTCACCCTGACCAGGCGGGGTTTATCCCTCGTCGTGAAGAGCTGGATAACACTATTAGACTGCTAAACTTAATACACAAAGCGCATACCGACGCGCGTCAAATTGTGTTCTTGTCCACTGACGCGGAGAAGGCCTTTGATAGGGTGGACTGGGCGTTTCTGGAGTCCACCCTGGCACACCTGGGTCTGGGTCCCCCTAAGCTGACCTGGATTCGGGCATTATATTCTTCCCCGACTGCCCATGTTTGCATTAATGGCGCCTACCTGTGGCGATACGGATGGGACCAGACGACCCCGATGCTGTTTGCTCTGTCTTCGGAGCCTTTCCTGGAGGCTGTCCGCTCGGACCCGGACATAGTGGGATAGTTTCGGGAGGGTGACCGGCACCACAAGGTGGCGGCTTATGCGGATGACCTCCTTTTTGTTGTTCCTCTCCTGGATAGGTCGCGTCAATGTGACTAAGTTTGTCTGGGGCAATAAGAGCCCTCGACAACGATTCTCTCAGCTTACACGTCCCAAGACTGGGGGTGGTCTTGCCTTGCCTGATCTCCGCAGATACTACCAGGCTGCTAATCTCCTCCGCATTATAGAATGGGGCATCCTTGATCCCACAGCTAAACTGTGGGTGGCGCTGGAGCTCGGCGATTTGTGGGGCCAGGTGTTTCATGCCTTATCGGGCCCGGACGGCGGTCTCGGAGGGGTGTCCCACCCTTTCATACTGGCCACCCTGTTGGTTTGGAAGGTGGTAGTGTGCCCGGCTTTCTAGTGCGCCTTCAGAGATTTTTCTGCAATCTCAGACCTCTAGGTATTAGACTAGGTATCTAGGTATCTAGACTAGAGGTCTGAGAAAAATCCTGCATTCGGAACTGATAACGAAATCTTTATGAAAAAATGGACCACTGTTCTACGGAACTAATGAAATTAATAGTTATATATCAGAAAGAGAATTTAGGCTCCCTAGAGGAGGAAGTAAGACAAACTGAGGAACTTATAGAACAAAAATTTGATTCTTTGGAAATTACAGCTAGAAATAAACATCTAACTGAAAAAATACAAAAAATGGAGGAAACAATTATAAAAACAAAAAGTAATAAACTCCAAAGGGATAAAAGGGACTCTTTGGGAGAAACACAAAAATATAAAAATTATTATGATCCTTATTATGATTATTATGATCGTAAGATATACAAATAAACATTATACATATCATCATAACACACAACACTTAAATAGAAATAATAGACAATATCCCCATGATTCTAGGTCTAAAACGGTTAGGGAATACTATACAGGGAGACAAAATAATACCTATCATAGATCTCCACAAAGATATCATACGAGAGAACCGAGGGAAAGAATTAGGACACCTACAAAAACAATTTTTAAAAGGAAATGAGATTCTTCACCTGTAAGATCACCTATTATTACTAGGAATAGATCTCAGGCCCCTAATGAATTTAATAAGGTTTTTTTAGCCAAGGGGCCATCCCCAAAAAGAAGGCCTTTACTGAAAGATCAAATATACCATCCACGCAGGGATTACGAATCAGAATTCTCAACGATACCTTTTTCTCCAGTAAAGAAAAGAAAAACTCTAAGGTATCAAGAGGACAGAGAGGAAAGGGAAGATCACTAGAACCTGAAAGTACAAATTTTAAAAAGGAAATTATTAACTTACCGTATATTCCGGCGTATAAGACGACCCCCAACTTTTACAGTCCAAATATAGAGTTTGGACTATACTCGCCGTATAAGACTACCCCTCTACCCAGCGTACAATAACCAGCCGATCACGGAAGGCAATGTACCTTACCGGTGATTTGCTGGTTGATTTGCTGACATATACATACATGCACTGCCCTTACACACAAACATATATAATATATATATGTGTATATACATATATATGTGTAGATATATATCTATATATATCTACACATATGCCTGTCCATACATACACATTTATACACTGCCCTCACCACACACCCCTGCCTTTACACACACATGTATATGTAT
>VKOC01022875.1:0-19526 GCA_009364415.1 Spea multiplicata
GAAATCCTTTTTTGTCCTTTACGACATTAAAGCTATCGTATAGTAGCTTATCGGGATATTTTCTTTCTCTAAACTTATTTATAAGTGTCTGGCTTTGAATAGAAAAATCCTCATCTTCAGTACAGTTCCTACGTACCCGGGCAAACTGCCCCTTTGGTATATTGTGCAACCACTGAGGATGGTGACAACTTGAAAACTCGATATAACTGTTTCCATCAGTGGGTTTGAAGTACGTTTTTGATTTTATTTTGTTATCCTGTATGAAGAGTGTAAGGTCCATGAATTCAATTTTTTGAAAATGGAGGCACCCAAAGTTGCCGTATTTTATTTTTTACCGAAAATACACAAAAATGCTTCAGCACCACCAGGCAGACCCATCATCAGTGGGATCAACTCTTTGACTAGTAATGTCTCTCAATATGTCGACTCTTTTTTACAGAAATATGTGTGTATGATTCCATCATACATTAAAGATACTAAGCATATTCTTAACATACTGAAAGAGGTCCAATGGCAACCTGATTATCTATGGGTAACAATTGATGTATCGTCACTTTATACTGCCATTCCTCACGATCTAGGAATAGAAACCATTAACAAGGTCCTAAAAAGAGACATCAGTATGAGTGATCAACAAGGTCAATTTATTATAAATTGTATCAGTTTTATTCTCAAACACAATTTCTTTTGGTTTGAACATTCTTTTTATTTACAGCTCTGTGGCACCGCCATGGGGACCAAGTTTGCACCAAGCTACGCCAACTTATATGTGGCTGATTGGGAGGCCAACTCTATCTGGGCCCACAATCCGTTTGGTGCAAATTTGGTCCTCTGGCGGCGCTATATAGACGATATCCTAATAATCTGGAAAGGATCGTTGGGGGAGCTACATGATTTTCTGCTTTTTGTGAACACGAATAACTATAATTTACAGTTCACCTCCTCTATTGACAAAACGCAAATTAATTTTTTGGACCTTACACTCTTCATACAGGATAACAAAATAAAATCAAAAACGTACTTCAAACCCACTGATGGAAACAGTTATATCGAGTTTTCAAGTTGTCACCATCCTCAGTGGTTGCACAATATACCAAAGGGGCAGTTTGCCCGGGTACGTAGGAACTGTACTGAAGATGAGGATTTTTCTATTCAAAGCCAGACACTTATAAATAAGTTTAGAGAAAGAAAATATCCCGATAAGCTACTATACGATAGCTTTAATGTCGTAAAGGACAAAAAAAGGGATTCTTTTATGCAAGACAAACAAGACAAACCGGCAAAACGTTCGATTTCGCCTTTCTGACAAAATATAATGACAAGGCGTATGATATTAAAAAGGCGATAGCAAAATGCTGGCCAATCTTAAAACAAGACAACATCTTGAAAGATCACTTACCTCCAAAGCCTAGCGTCATATATAAAAAATCTGAGAATCTGAAGTCAATATTGGCACCCAGTGTCTTGCCACAAATAAAAGAAAGAAAAGAGGACGATAACTTTCTCTTTAAGAAAAATCCCGGTTTTTTTCGTTGTGGAAAATGTAAACTTTGTACAACATGTCACCAACAGAGTAAAAAAACCACAAAATTCAGTTGTACAAATACCAAGAAAGAGTACACAATAAAACATTTTATCCACTGTAGGTCCAAAAACGTGATATACCTGTTAGAGTGCGGATGTGGCACTCAGTACATAGGTAGAACCACAAGGGAACTAAAAGTGAGAGGTTTAGAACATCTGGGTGGTATACGCAATCAAAGTCTTAAACATAGCGTCCCTAAACATTGCAATCAGTGTAGAGCCTTCTCTTTGCCACATTTTAAAATAATAGGGATTGATGTCATTTCCCCCCATTGGAGAGGAGGTGATCTCCAACAATTATTAGCACGTAGGGAGACCGAGTGGATTTTTAAATTCCAAACCCACAAAAAAGGGGGACTCAATACAGACTTAGACATCCTAGCTTTTATGATATAAAATAAAAAAAAAAAAAAAAAAAAAAATTATTATAAAAATAATATATATATATTTAGGAGTTTTATATTTCTCTCTCTAGTTAATTTGCACGGCTGAGCACTATTTCATCTGCACTTTAAAATAACTAAGGTGGACTATTGCACTCTAATTTATTTATGCTATAAATTTGAGTTCCTGAATATAGCATAACATTGCACTTTTAATATTGTAATTATATCTAAATAATATCCATGTAAGGGTAATGATACATGGTCACAGTATAGCACTTTCAAATGGTATTTGAACTTCTGCACTTTAATTGGCACTTTAAAAATACTGTTTACATTTGTGTTCTTGTCCCCGGATGGAATCGGTAACGATGTATTCTTGTGTTTTTATATTCTTTTCGAATACTCTTCTAAAAAATCAGGTTTTGTAGATTTTATTAAATCTTATTTAATAACCATATTTAAAAACAATCCATTTAATACAACAACAATAGTTCTATAAATACATAATTTATTGATTATAAAATTAATTATTTATTAGTTCCATGATTAAAGAAGAATACAGTGATCTTAGTTTTTAATTTTTTAATTTTTTATAATAAACATTGATTATTTTTTATATATATAATTTATAGAAAAGACAGACTACGTTTTTGGTCCATTGATTTTATTGAAGAATATTCTTAAATAGTCATCAAAAGACAGTGTCTTACGTTAGATATCTGTTATATTTTGTCTCGTTCTCGTAACAATTTGGACCTTCTAATGATTATGGTATCGGCACCTTACTCATCCCTCAAGCAGGAGCGTGTGCGGTTATATATATAATCCAAACAGGGAGCGTGTAGATCAGTCGCGGGAGAACGGTTGTTGGAGAACGTTGAACGCGACTATGTAATCGCGTTCACGACGCCAATGACGCGACGACAGACGAACAGCCGGATTGGATGTAGCGAATGACGTAGGACGCCCGTAGGAACCCGGAAATTGTATTTAACCGCGACACGGACTCAAATTTAAATACAGTTTATGCAGTCTTTTGAACTTCCGAACTTTTCTCCTGAGGAAGCCAGTATAGCACTGGCGAAACGCGTCGAGAGATAGCTGATTTAACCCCGAGAGAGCACTTTATACAGAGGATCTGGGACTTCACTCTATATGCGCTTTTGCACACTACTATATAGTTGTGCCTACCTAAATTGTAAGTGTATCCAGACCTCCCTCTCTGTGGACTTGTTTTAGATACTGCACCATTTGTGGTCTTTTCTATTTTTGTAGAGTTTTAGAAGATATTAAAATTCTGCTACCATCGAACCCTGATGAGCCTGACTTATTCAGCAAGTTTGTGAGTGGATCTTACACTTTTTTATTTTTCATTTAATATACATCCTACACTATTAGTGTTGTTTTTGTTTTTTCTCCTCATGTATATGCGCTCCTTGGCTGTTTTGTTGTACCATTAATTGTAACCAAGGGAGTAGTTATATAGAATATCGGATCCCTACCCAAGCTAAATCCCAGTCATGTCTAGTTAGAGAATCACTAAATCGGGGGGGCTCAAAATGGCTGGAGAGGAAAGAAAGAAAGAAAGGAAGGAAGGGGAGCCACTTCAAACCATTCTTGTAAGCCAAGCCTCTCGAGGACATAATCAAGTCCTCCATATGGCACAAAAAATCATTTTCTTAAGCCACGCCATGACAGGTGGAGGCCTGGCCCGTTTCCACAATCTTGAATAACAGATTTGGCTCTGCTAATACCGTGGAAGGTCAAGGACCTCTTGTATCTCCCATATGGGGTCTTTGTTGTGATGAAGAAGAATCGCCTCAGGTGTTGCTTGAAAAAGAGAGTCGCCCGCTATCCGAATAACATTGTAAATCTTGTCCCAAAATGTACTAATAAGAGGGCACGACCACCACAGGTGGATATAATAACCCAGAATCTGGACCACAGCGCCAGCATTGTGAAGAGACTTGAGGAGGGAAGTGACAAAGCTCTGCAGGAACCATCAAGTAAGTAATTGGAACGCGGGACTGGGGTAATTCCACTGTTATAAACACACCATGTCATCCAGTAGCTCTAAACAGTGTTAATAAAGGTTGTCAACCAAGATGGAATATGTTTGTGTCCAATCATCGCAAGAGTTCTGGTGTTACTTTAATCAGATAAAATCAGATAAAGAGGGGCACACAAACACAGTTACCTGAATAACCAGACTGGAGCAGCTTGCAGAAGCAGGTTGAGATACTGACCAAAAGCAATGACCAATCAGAGAGCAGGCAGGCAAGTGCAGCTAAGTCTGTTGGGTTCTTTAGACTCAGGACAGCAGGTTGGTCCCAAAGACTGTCCTGTGGTGATCCTTTGTAGCTCCTAGGATCCCCTGTTTCTATGCCCCTCAGCCTCGTTCATCTCTATGAATCCCTACTGTCAGTGACATTTCACCAATCAACCATCGGCTCTGAACAGCACCCTCCAGCAAGCAAGTAGAGTTCCAATGAAGGAACATTCAAAAGTCTGACCAAAAGTCATCTGCCCTAAGGTCCTCTTCTTTGCCAGCTGCCCAGTGCTGGGGGTAGATAGGGCAGATGCTTTGTGTGAAGGAAGAGGTCTCGCCATGGGGTTAAGAACCTTCAGCAGATCAAAAAGCCTGTCTGTTGCCTGAGGTCTGTAGGATGTCTTCCTTCTTTGTGTTATTTATAATACTTAAGCGTTATTATATTGCCTTATTTAGTGTCTAGCTACTGTATCGTGGGGAGATTACAACCACAATGGGGAAATGTAACTCATTCTATCGTAGTTGTGTTACTTGAGTTGAGTTAGTTGAGTGGCCATGGAGTTGAACTCTACTGCTTTTGGGTTAATGATCAAGTCAGTTGAGATAGTCGTACGGGCTTTTGGTCATCTTGTCATCAGACTCTGTTAGACATCAGTTGAGTTGTCCATCAAGTTGGGCAATTCCTTTGAGTTCAATATGGTTCCAGATCAACTCGGCTTGTCGAAGCAGTCAAGTTAACTCAAGTTGAGTTCCTGTAAATAAATCAGTTATCATGCCAATTGGATGCAAGTTGAGCGAGTAGAGTCAACTTGAACAGTAGTTGGGTTGGGTGTCGAGTCTTTTAATTTTGGGCAATTTTTAGGTTGCTTTGGTTTGATTGTCAATGAATACACCCCAAAAAATGGTCTTTGTAGTGAAAAAACACCCAGGAACTGATGTTGTTTCGTGTAGTTACTGTATTGTTTATCACATTTCAATATGATTAGGTTTTCTAGCAGACCGAGCTGAAATTAGTGTTCTAATAAAAGAAATACTCAGAGGTCAAAAATACTGTATTTCATAGAAATTGCCATATCTTTCAAATTGTAAAATGCGTGACCTCGTTACAACTAATCATATGTGAAACAGATGGCAATTTAGCTTTAATTTAAATAGCAAATTAATACAGCGGAGCTACTTTGTGTCAACGGCAAACACGTTCCCTTAAATAATTATCATTCCGCTTAGAATTTTATTTCAATAATAAAATATTGCTATTATGCACCTGTGTTCAGGTAATTTCCCGCATTTTCCAGAAATACTTTCATTTACCTGTTCTATATGTCTCTTAAGGACAATGCGCGGTCCCTAAACCCATTGAAAATAATGCATTTTGAGCTCGTACATGTACGGGCTTTGTCATTAAGGGGTTAAAAGTTCACACTATTTTAAAGAAAAAAAATGATTCTAAAAAAAAGGAAAAATACATTTTATGCCAATAAACAGTAACGGCTTATTTTGCCCTTTTTTCCCCAGTAATATATTTTAATGTTTTATTTCCTCGTTGGCGTTTTTGGATGAATAGGCCTTTTTGTAGCCGGTGCTTTTTAACCCGGCCACGCGACGCCCACGTTAACACACGCGTGTTAGTGCGTTACAGGAGACCGAGTGACAGGACTGAGTGACGACCTTGTCAAAGGGAACATGATTTCAAAGTCGGCTCTCACCTTGACAAGTTTATTGAAAACGTTTTTTTTTTGCCGGAGCAGCGCGGTGATTTTTAAGGAACATAAAACCTGAAAATGCTAAACAGCGGAGTGACAGGGAGCCGCGGCGCGGACGTGACAGATGGACGCGGGAAAAGTCACGTTCCGCAAAGACTGCGCCCGGCGCGAACTCGCCCGGCGCGGAGATACATTGTGTCTTCCCGAAATGATGGCTCTATTACTCGCAGCCAATCGGATGGAGAAAGCGCGGCGTGGGAGACGATTGTACATCTCGGCATTACGGTTTAAGGCATTTCCAAAACGACTTTTTTTTTCCGAGAGTGCTTTTTTTCCCTAATGCTGTCAGATTTCAGGGCCGCGAGCGATATCGCAGCCGGTAATGTATGCAGCGCAGAATAGGAAACTTGTCATTATTTCATGATTCTTTTTAAGCGATCAGCCCGGGTGATGATTGAAACTTTTCAAAACATTTCATTTGCATTCCCCCCCCCCCCTTCTGTTTAAAACCCAATCGCTTCCAAAGAGCCTTGCGGCAAACGCTCCACTCATTCCCGTCCGTGTCGAGCAGTTACTGGGCCCCTTCCATCGCCCTGCGCTCGGCCTTCGACCGCTGGAGCCGAATATTGAAATACATTCATTCTGAAAAGTAAGGAAATCCTGAAAGTAACGTTAATCGATTGTAACTATTTGAGTGGAATGTTAAATGTATCATTAGAGAGAAATGGTAGAAATGCTTCATTATTGAGTTTATGGTATTCTAATCCCCCGCGTCTCTGTTACTACCGGATTACACATTGTAGCAAATATTAGACTTGTGCTTTCCGATTCATACGAATTGCAAATTTACTAAATTTGTACAAACCCCCGAAAATGAGGCCTGACCCCCAAAAAAGCAGATAAAAGCAAAGCAAAAGCTCAGAGTTTTCGGCTGAACTTGCTGGATCCACATTTACTCAAACTCACTCTTTCACACTCGCATTCTCCTTCACTCTCTTTTTTACACTCTCTGAGTGTTTCCCTACCTTCTCTGATGACCGCTCCCACTTCTGCCAAACACTTCAAGCCATCTTCTTTTCTCTATTCTATCTTCAATCCTTAATCTGTGATCTTCTTTCTTCGCCCACATCTCCGTGGACACAACCTGGCAGGAACTTAAGCCATAATGGCGGCGCTGCAGTGGCATCCTCCCTTATCCTCCAATCCGGGGAGAGAAAGTCACCACAAGTTCCACCATATTGACCTCAGTTCACGTGAGGATAAAATGGCAGTGCTTTCTGTGACGTCCTCTCCCCTGACTGGGGGATCAGGGAAATGACGTCAACGCAAGTAACACCATATTGCCCTAAGTTCACCTGAGGGCAAAGTAATGATGTTTGCAGTGACGTCCTCTCCCCTGATTGGAGGATCAGGGAGGATATCAATGCAGCGCCGCCATATTGCCCTCAGTTGGCGCTTTCGGTGACATCCTTTTCCCCAGTTGGAGGATTGGGGAGGACGATACCGCAGCACCACCATTTTGCCAGAAGTTGGCACCAGGTTATGTCCACAAGAACACCTTTTAGGTGGAAGTCATGGCTGTAATGCACGTTAGAATAATATCTTCTTGTACAGGTTTGGTGCCGTCTTGGCCGATTTACCAAGTTTCTCACCATCTGGCACAACAAAAATTGGCGATAATATTCTTTGATCACAATGGATGGACTTTAGAACCTCAGTAATGGAGGACAGGTCTTCAAAATACTTATTCTCAGGTGAAATCGTAAGTTTTGATCTGGGATAAACAATTATAATAATACTTTAAAAAAAAGAAGAACACAATGACGGGATTCAAATCAAACCCACGATTAAGGAGTTACCAAAACTTATTTCCTTTACCAAAAATGAAAACATATTTTATCGTTACGTTCCCAGAAAACTCATGGTGTTCTTGGTAAAGTTGGGCAGGACAAGGCGGTGCTAACCCTGACCCTGAATTAGTTCATATCTCCTCAATCTTTGTCTTGGTGAGGAACCGGATCTTTGCTGGAGATTTTCCATCTTGGGATAAAAGGAGAAATCCTGAAATATTGTGTTTTAGAGATGGGCAACAAAAAAAAGCCATTCAGAGTTCAACCACCTCTTTGTCTACCTCACACCTCACACCACAACCGGGAGAGGGTGGAGTCTCCGCACACATCACACCAACAACGACTCCTGCTATTGGTCGCATTCTGAGCCTTCAAGGGGGGCGGCCCACCTAAATTCCGGTCATTCGTACCAATCCACCAATTCAACAGGATTCTTTCCAATTAAAATGAGTGTGAATGCGAACGTGGGGGTCTCTCGAGTATTAAAATAACAGACAAAAACAACAAAAAAACTGTAAGACAGAGAAAAATGTGAAAGATCTCCGTCCGGGGTCAAAACAGAACAGAAACGGAATTTTCCAACAGGTCTCAGTCCACCTTCCGTTCCGTCTCAGCCTCTGATCCTCTAGTGTTGGATGCCGGTCTTTTCTCCTCCTTTGGAATAAATTTCCCTCCTGTCCCTCCATCCCTCTTTCCTCTTTCCCCCAAGGCGGCCATTTTGAGATCCCTCAGGATTAAAATATGATCCTTAAATTAAATATTAACTGCGTTCTTTTTAATCCTCCAAAACAGGAATAATTGTACGGGAACGAAATACTCCAAGGTTTTACTAATCATCAGAATGAAGCTCAGAAATTAACCCTTAACCTTCACGCAAAATATTCACGCAGTAAATAACAGTTATCTTCGATGTAGATGAGGAAAAAAAAAGTAAAAAATGATTTCTGGTCTATATTTATAGCCGTATCCTGTCGGCACACAGGATTCCACATCATTTAACATAAAAATGGCAGGAAAAAAAAAGTTATAAAAATCATACGTGCCGCTTAATTATGAAAATACTTTGAAAGCAACGAGCGGGGTGAGTTTTCCGGGTAACGCGAACATGCGCGTGTGTTTGTTATATTTAGTCTTCGCCCACTCCTTAGACACAAAGTGAGTAGGAATAAGACAGGCAATTACAGCAGAAAAATACAAACACATGCGCGGCTTTTCTGAGTGTTAAACCCGACGTGTCTTTTAAGCGACTAGGTGCTCGCGATACGTGTAATTAATACGTTATTTCACACGGACATGTTGGTTGAAGCTGAAGATGGGAGTCCGAGGTTAATATCTCGTTATGGATTTAATCGCAGATTGGAGGAATTGGGTAATTGCTGGGGGGAGGGGTATCTGCTAAACTTGCGCGTTCGGAGTCAAAGAATTTAAATTTTAACAGTAATGTCCAAAAATGAGGAGGAGCCCCTAACGCGTTCTCTCTACCTTCTTCTGTGTTTCCTCTTCCCCGGCGGGGTTCTTCTCTACTCCTTAGCGCTCTTCATGTCATTCTGCAACATGGCGGAGCCTCCGTGTGCCCAACGGGGACAACCTCTTCCTCCATCCAATGAAGCCCCCGCATTTTTTTATATGAATCAAAACACCAGGAAACTTACATTAATTTTCTGGGGGGGGGGGAATTATTTAGCATCTACCGTAAACTTCATTGTGCGTTCATCGCACAACGGCGCGGGGGTTTAATGAAGGGACTGTCGCGTCTTTTCACTAAACTGGAAATGCACACCAGCTGGCAATAGTGGATTTACATGATTTGCAGCTCACTATTCACTATTCCCTGTTGGTTATTCACTATTTGCTATTCACTATTCCCTGTTGGTTATTCACTATTGGTTATTCACTATTCAGGATTCCCTGTTGGTTATTCACTATTAGGGATTCACTATTGGTTATTCACTATTGCCACTATTTTCAGGTAACGTCATGTGACCCAAGAAATATTCCTATTAAACATTGAATAAGCAAAATTCAATTAATATCAGTCGCCCTATTCGGATTTGCCTTAGAACCCGCCGGCAGATCGGCCCCATCCGGCCCCCATCTAGTCGCCCGTTTCTCCTGCTGTAAAGACTCAAACCTTAATCAGTCGTTGGTCTCGTCTTAGATTCAGGAGCCGTATGTCTATCCCGCGCATGTTTAATCCCCTCGCTGTATTACCCTCTACCACCTCTGCTAGGAGGCTGTCCCACTCATCTACCACCCTTTCAGTAAAGTAAAACTTCCTTCCATTCCATCTCAGCCGCAGGTGGTCCGTGTTCTTGTCTCCAAACTACTCGGGGCGCAATTAGTCGCAAATAGAATTTACTTGTCCAGCGATAGCCAGAAATATTACCTCTTCAAAATTTATGCCGCACGCGGATAATAAATACCCGGCTTCTCGTGAAAATACTCATTACTTCATAAATCCCGCACTCGCTGAAGGCTGACATATTTTTCTTGTACATAAAAGTGCGGATTGTATTTCTTCGGCGCCGTCATTAAAAGGCACAATAATATGATGTTTGCTATTAAAAAATTATAAGGATGCAGTTATGTGAAGAATGGTAATGTTTTAATAAAAGATCCTGAAGAATATCAACAATTTTCTTTTTAATATCCCAATTTCCTAACATTTTTGCCTAAATGCAGCCTGTAAATGGAAAAAAAAACAGACAAATTTTGAAGCTTATCTTGCAAGCGCATCAGCCAATTCTGTGAATCTAAGGGAGCGCCAGGGTTTCAATGACACAGACAGTTCCTGGTGGGTCTTTAAACCACTCATACAGGGGTTCGGATTCGTAAGAATTTTCATAAAATGTTCCAGTTTTGTTAATTTGTACGAATGTCAGAAAATGAGGATCCCCAAGGAAAATGAAGCTCAGAATTTTCGTTGGCGTTTTGTTGCTTTTGTTCCTCTCGCACTCTCACTCACGCTTTCCTCTGCCGCTCTTTTTTCCTCTAATCCGTCTGCAATATTCTGGCTTCTTGGAGTACTTCCGCAAAAGGGGCGGAGCCATGGAGCGCACCACTGGGACGGCCTCTCCCCGTTACTCCAATCCGGAGAGAGGGCGCGTGGAGGGTTTGGCGAACGAAGAAAGAAGACAAAGGCTAGAAGAAAAAGAAGAGGCGAGGGAAGAAACGGAGCTGCGGAAAACGAGACACGGAATCCGCCAGAGGAGAAAGTAGGGAGACATTGAGAGAGTGCTTGAAAGAGAGCGATGAGAGTGTGAGAACGAGTGAGAGAGCGTGAGTGACCAGAATTGTAATTTCCGAACGCGAATTTCGTCTGAAACTGAAGGGCAGGAAACGGAATTTGTTGATCTTAAACATTTTTGGTCCATTTGCACAATTCTATTGTTTATAACTTTATTTATTCTGCTGCTGAACATTCTAAAACTGTCAGTGAATAATTACGAGGCCTGCGTTTATTATATATATATATATCTGATATGTAATAAGATACACGCATTATGAACACGTCGGGATGTCACGTTAGACGAGGAAAGGCAGGCGGTAATTATTCTCCTTCCCGAAGCGCTCCGCGCAGCCCCCATGCTGATTATTTTTGGTTTGCGCTGCTCGTTATTGAATGATTGTTTCCTTCACAGATCTCGTTTGTCCGCCCACAACGCCTAATCTGTGGAAATCATCCGAAATCGGTTCATACTGGAAATGTCAAGCGTCGCCACGTGTCGGCCGGGATTATTAACCCCTTCGATGCCAGGTCACTGGGACAATAAAATAATAAAACAAGAACCCCCCCCCGGGGTTCACCATGAAGGCGTCTCAGGCGTCTGGTTTTATGTCAGTTATTATTCGCGGATACCTATAGATATCTCTGTAGTTTGACTGAAATAATTAAGTATTAGGAACCTGATATGTTGCTAAATTCTATCATCCAAAAAAAGCAGAGAAAACGTTTTTAGTGACATCATTCTGCAACAGGATCTCGTTAGAATGAGAGGTTGCGATGAAAATGTTATAATTCAGAGGTAAATGATCTAATTTGGACCACAAGCCAGCCATTCCTATAGTTCATTACATCCCGCTCGGCCATGTATTGGGTGCTGCCCTAACCCTGGCCCCCGGGGGCACCTCCATGGACACTGGCCTTATTGCTTAGTGCTGAGATATGACCGTCCCGGGGAACTTTCTGCCTCCGGCTTCCCAGAGCCCACTTTGAGGTCTGAGGTCCCAATGACATCGGCGAGCGGCCCCCGCTGACATCTGTGGGCGGTCCTGCCGGCTTCATGGTGTATTTACGGGGGAATTGGGTGGGGAGTAGGGCGTGCCGCAACGCCGCTCCCAAACCCGGAGTTTCCCCTTCGTGACCTGGAGACCCCGGAGAAGCGGATCTTCACCTGGAGAGTTCCCACGCATGGATATGACATGATATATGTTGGGAATGAAGGCTTCAGTGGGGTGGAGGTATAATTATCCACGGTGTCAATGGGCTGGTTGAGTAGATCTCTCGTGTAACCAGGCTGGTTGAGTAGATCTCTTGTGTAACCAGGCTGGTTGAGTAGATCCCTCTTGTAAGCAGCCCGTTGAGTGGTGCGCCGGCAAACCTGATCGACCAATAGGACGAGCTTCCACCGGTTTTGCCAACCTAGATGGCCTGTGCCAAGAAGACATTGATGATCCTGTCTACAAGCGGGATAAAAATATTCTAAAAAGAGGAAAAATGGCATTTTCTACCCCCCCTGGAAACTTCTCACCTCATGGTATAGGTGATCTGGGCTGCCGCTTACGGTGTTTAGCTTGGGATGGGGCATCCGTAGGCTTTGTGCCCAGACGGACCTGGCATGTATTTGCCTCCATTACCAGGATCAGAGCATTAAGAAGCAGAGAGAGCTTCACAGAAGAAACGGAAATAAAGACGATTCACATGAGTGATGTTTTCAGAGAGAAACAATTATTTCAGGGTTGATGGCTTTTATTTGGTCAGCATAGAGACTCGGAGATATTTAAAGACATGTTGAGTAATAGACCCGCAATCACTACATTCTCCATCACTAAGCTCTCCATTCCGCAATAATATAATCACAGATAAACTATAATAATTCGGTATAATTCTCCGCTGTATTACACGTGGTATGTAACCTGTAGGCCACTGTAAAAATAGGTGAGAAAAATATTTCTCTGTATTCTTTTACATAATAATAACAATAATAAAAATAATAATAACAATAATAATAATAACAATAATTAAAATAATAATAATAACAATAATTAAAATAATGATGACTTTTTATGTTCAAGTATTTCCTATCCCTTCACATTAATTTGTTAAAATTAACACATTATTTAAGTATCTGTACATCTACAAGAGACAGAAATTGTTTTGTAAAACCCCTGCACATTTAATTTGCCTCCCAGCAGAGGTGGTAGAGGGTAATACAGTGAGGGTATTAAACATGCATGGGGTAGACATCCGGCTCCTGAATCTAAGACGAGACCAACGACTGATTAAGGTTTGAGTCTTTACAGCAGGAGAAACGGGCGACTAGACGGGGCCCGGATCTGTCTGCAAATTTCATGTTCCTGTTATCCATGCATATGTCTGGCAAAGCCCGAATCTATTACCTCCTGTGTGTAAGACACATTTTCTCTTCATTCTTAACTGGGCCACCTGTTTCAAAGTAGGAATTTATGCTATGACAAAAAGGGCAATGAGGAGATGGAGGGTAATGGGGGAAGTGATGTCAGCGGCAGAGTATTCTCAATGAAGTCGCCCTTGCATGTTAGCTGTGACGTTACATCTTGCTTTTTTTTCTCGATGAACTCGTATGTCTCGTTGAACATTCATGCCCTCACCTGAAACTCGCAAAATCAACTTCCATGCAACCCATAGAAATAATATATTACCCAAAGGGGGTATCACCCACCACCCCTGTCTTGTAGAGCAAGGGGGTAATTAAATCAGCGGTTTAAGCCTTTTAGGGGAGTTCTATACATATATATATATATATATGTATGTGGGAGGAATAGTTGGAGGTGAGAGACGCACAGGGGGTGCCCAAAGCTCTCCAAAGAGACATCATTACATTTACCCGATAAAGAGATTTTGGGAGAGACGGCTGGGGACTTTGTGACATTTAGCTCCGGTGCTGACGTTAACCGTGATGACTAAGAGTAATGGGAGCTGTAACTCGCCATAAAGAGTTATCCGGTTCAGATCTCGGCTCCAAAGGCTGGGAATTCTCTCCTGCCGATCCTCGGCTTTGACTTTAAATATTACTTTGTATCTGACCCAGAACTTGGCCCAGCTCCGTGTTCTTTGTGCGCTGCAAACAGAAGCCGTCCTCATTACCGGAGATCTGAATAGCTGAACATGTAAATATTCCGTGTTCATTAGACGTCAGGCATATGGTGTTAAGATAAAGTATTATACCGAGATAGGAGTGCGAAGCTCATTAGCATTTCTACTGTAGACTGCCATATTTTACATCGCAAACATGAAATAATACTCAATATGATTATTCATGAGATTTTTATATTGTCCTCGTAAATTTTAGTGCAACTTTTTTTCCATTTCCTCGGCAGTTTGGGGGAAAGGAGGTTTGTTTGTGATGGTAATTCTCGGTAATAAGAGGCTGTCTTATTATAATAACCCGACACTTCCACGCCGCCTTCCGACCGCCGCCGCGCTTTCTGCTCGTTCGGGGCAAAAAAAGCCCTTTAAATCTTTAAAACGTGACTAATGAGTTAGAAAGGGAGCAGAAAGAATTTTAACCCCTTAAGGACAATGGGCGGTCCCTAAACCCATTGAAAAACAATGCATTTGGAGCCCGTACATGTACGGGCTTTGTCATTAAGGGGTTAATATCTGTTTCCCGTAGACATAAGAGCCGGTTAACGTTATTACTGACGCTTAACTAAACTAATTACAGCTGTGGGTGTAGAATATATGGGGAACTCCCAACAATGTTTTATTCCAAGTATCTAAAGCTACATTATCCATAAATATTGCCCTTTTTTCTTTGTTTAACTGGTTTTTGCCCCGTAATATAAATTTTCAGGCAGCTGCATATCTCGCTCCATTATCTGAGCCCCGATCTACTAAACCCCGTGACTCCTTATCATACTGCCTGTGGGGGACAATAAACTGGCTCAGTCTCATTCAGACACTCTAATGTTTAAATTTCCTTTACCACCCCTGCTGGAAGACTATTCCACCTATCTGACGTCCTCTCAGCAAAGTAAAACTTCCATTACCTACAAGCTTTTGTCTTTGTAGATTTATATCGCGCTTTCTCGTGCTAACAATTTCCTCTTTGGAATATTCGTCCTCTAGGTCGTCCTGAGGTATGGCCATAGGCATAGCTTTACTGATGACAGCTGAAATGTTTGTCTCTTATATAGATAGAAAAAATAGAGAGAGGAGAGGAAAAACAAGAGTTAAAAAGAGTAAAAGGATGGTATATATGAGACATAAGTGAGATAAAAGAGAAAACCTAGAAAGGAAAAAAGGAAAAAGGAGAGAGAGAAGAAAAAGAGAGGGGAAAAGGAATGGAGGGAGAAAGAGGGAAAGGAGAGAAAATGGAAAAGGATGGGAAAGAAAAGAGAAGCGAAAGGAGAAAAAAAAAGTAAATACAAAAAAGTGAATAGAGAACAAAGACCCCAGGGGAGGAAGTTTCTCCTTCTTCAGAAAAATAACCATTAATTTAAATAAATTGAGATTCGTTTGATTTTTGAAACTGAGCAGAGCAGTCGCTGCATCTATGACATCACTGACTGCATCTATGACATCACTGACTGCATCTATGACATGAGTTGGTCAGCGTCCACTTACACTTCAGTTTATCCTATAACATGGCTCATGTGTGTGGGGGGAGGGGGGATAATAAGGTGTAGTCAGACCGACAACATTTCAAGGAAAAGGGCAAATGTCAAGCGAGTCTTCTTACCGACGTGCATTTTCAGAACAGCCCCTTTCCTGACACTAATTAGCTTTTTTCCGCGTGGTAATTGCATTCCTTTCATTCACAACACGGACCCTTTCGCGTTTCACTTCATGTTATACCGCTTTTTTCTTCTCTGTCCTTAGAGGAATTTTTTCCTTTGAAATATTTAATCCCCGTGCTTCCCGAGCGTCAAATAAATGGTTTTATTGGCCGTTTTGAAATAATTCCCATATTTTAAAAAAAAAAACAAAACACAGAATTAGTTACGATTTTATGGGGCGCATATTTTAGCAGCCATCGCAAGAACCTCCGTTGGAGACACAAAGTATCGGCTAGGCCTCTGTCAGTGAATATGGCCGACGTCTCTGCCGCTGACTTTATGGTCATGTGACCTTTAGACGCGGGATGCAGACACGGAAGGATTGCAAGGATTTGGGAAAAGATCTTTAAAGTGATTTGCTCAATGTTCAAGACGCTCCAGCTTATTGGACCATTCCGTCAGTTGCCACGGTGATGAGACAGCGCCTCAAACTTTGCACCAGATTCATTTTTTTTTTTACAAATTGGGGCAAAGTTGTAATTGTGAAATCAATAGAATCTTTTCGTTATAGTGTATATTATTTAATAACGTATCAAAGGACCGGCTATCTCCATGACGACATTTCACGATATCATTGTTCCTACGATTAATAAATCTTTCCGTTTATAAAACCGGTCGAGATTTCCGCCGGCGAAAACGCATCAGAAACGGATAAATTGGAATGTTTTATGCTGTCATTTTTTTCATTTACATGCAATTAAATTTAATTGAGATTTTTATTCTGAATTTCAGCGGCGCCGCGCAGCGAGACCGCATCGCCTTGGTGATCTCCTACCTTTGTGAAGCCATCCGGCGAGGGGTGCGCTGAAAGCTCCGAGCGGCGGATCCTGAAACGCGTCGTGGCCTCGCATTAAGTAAAAATAGGACAGATTCCAGCTGCGTGAGAAATTAGCATCAGTAATGGAGCTTTTGGTGCGGGCATCTAAAACGGGAGGAATCCGGCCCCAGACTAATGGGTTAACCCTTTCCTCTCTCACATAGCGAAGAAACATAGGAACCTAGAACCCGCCGGCCCCATCCGGCCCCCATCTAGTCGCCCGTTTCTCCCGCTGTAACGTCTCAAACCTTAATCAGTCGTTGGTCTCGTCTTAGATTCAGGGGCCGTCTGTCTATCCCGCGCATGTTTAACACCCTCACTGTATTACCCTCTACCACCTCTGCTGGGAGGCTGTTCTACAGCAGTTATCAGATATAAATTCCTTTAAATTAACCAGGAGCTGTCAACAACGCAGCTTTACAGCCTCATTAATCTCATTTGTTAAAAGTACTTATAACTTATTATTTGACTTCAGGGAAGCGGAGGTCGGTGGCAGCCTGTGGCAGATCCAGAATTATCGATTTCCGGTCCTGACGTTCTCTCTCTCTCTCTTCCACCCGAACCCCCCCCCCCCGTCTCGATGGAACCGGGTGGTCAGGCTGAAACCCGGGTGCACCTGCCCTCCGCCATGAATACGTTAATACAGGACGAAATCAGCAAAGTATGAAAACCGAGCGATATGGAAATAATTAAGGTTCTAACGGAGAGGACTTTTGTGAAGTTTAGAGAAAGAGAAAAAAAACAAAATACAAGAAACCGAACTAGAAATCAAGTGAATTGTCTTATTCTCGCCTTTATTTATCCTTCGTTTATTATATTTTTTTTACTTTCTCCAGCCGGTGGTGTAAATGGGTATTATTTTTTTTGTAAAATAGCCCAAATTTTGTATAATTCAGCTCTTTGGAGAGCAGCTCTCCTCTGATCGCTAGAATTCTGCCCCTTTCACCGTAATATATTAGCAACATCAATTAACCGCGAAAAAAGGAGTTTTGTGGGCAGATTTCGAAGGTTTATTTATTTTTTTCGGCTGATAATTAGCATTTGCTTTCCTTTTGGAAACTTTGCAACAACGTTATTTGGAGTGTCTTGCTGGCTTCGTTAATTGGTGATTATCGTTTCCATGCTGTGCAGCATTTTAATGTCTTTAATTGTTTTAAACAGCTAATATCGCCGTTCTTTCATGTCCCGCGCGTTTCGCACGCGAAAGAGCTGCCGCTCGAAAGCCCGGCTCGGAAATCTTCAATCACATTTCTGTTCTCTTCACGCTTTCCTGCTGTTGGGTGCCGATACTTGGCTCGGGTCTGGGATCTCTGCAATAATATTCCGTGAAAACCCATTCTCCGCGAGGTTGGGGGTGGGGGGGCGGCTGGCGGACTGAACGCCACTTGCCAGGTTTACCTATTATTGGAACGCAAAAAATAATGACATTCCTCTGATACAGTAATATTAAACAATATTCACGAAAGCAGATATGTTTTACACTAAATAGAACCCTGTGATATCGTTTTACCCAACAAGAAGAGGGACAGGGAATGTAGAAACCCAAATCCTTGCCCCCCTCTCTCTTTCCCAGATGCCCCACTCTCCCCCCCCTAATGCCCCTCTTTTCTCACCTATTTACCTCTCTCGCCCCCTAATGCCCTCTTTTTCTGCACCTATTTACCCTCTTTTCGTCCGCCTGACCGCCCCGATGCCCGCTCTCCTCCCCCTGATGCCCCTCTTTTCTAGGAGGTCAGAATGTTTGCTGGGTATGAGGGGATCGCAGGGTTCTACGGCCCTAAAAGCCCCGATAATGTGTATAGAAACAGCACGAAACGGCTTTAGAAATGAAACGGGGTAAATAAAATCCATTATTCCCCCGCCCACAGCCACGCCTTTAACCACGCCCTCTGTGATAAAAGGGCCCCTCTCTGGCCATTGAAAAGGCTGACTGGATCGGCGTCGGTGCAGTTATACTGCGCTGCGGGGGGGGGGGTCGCTGACACTGCGGCAGTGAAGGTGTTAATGCCCCGCGCTTGGAATTCATTATCACCTTCTGTGTACATTCTGTGATTAACGGACGGCGCGCCGACGAGCGGATCGACACCAAAATAGCAAAAACCTGAGAAAACCCCACCCCCTCCCAGCCCCCGCAGGAAAGGGGGGGCACGGACCCCATAACCACAGCCTGGGGGCAGACGAAGCTTCAACATCTGGAACCCGCCGGCAGATCGGCCCCATTCGGCCCCTTAATCAGTCGTTGGTCTCGTCTTAGATTCAGGAGCCGTATGTCTATCCCATGCGTGTTTAATCCCCTCACTGTATTACCCTCTACCACTTCTGCTGGGAGGCTGTTCCACGTATACACCACCCTCTCCATAAAGTCAAACTTCCTTATATAACATCTGGAAAGAACAACGACCGGATGTATATCCACGAGACGCTCGCACACTCCACGGGACACTCGCACTCCACGGGACACTCACACTCCACGGGACACTCGCACTCCACGGGACACTCACACTCCACAGGACACTCACACTCCACAGGACACTCACACTCCACAGGACACTCACACTCCACGGGACGCTCGCACTCCACGGGAGACTCGCACTCCACGGGAGACTCACGTTTTGACGTAGGGATCGGAAAATCCGTTGACATCCATGGCTGCGAGGTGAGCGCAGCGGACGATCCCCACCACCAGCCCCCCGCGCTCCGCGCTGAACATCAGAGACAGCAGGATCCGTCCTCGCTCCTCCAACTCCCACTCCTGACAGCGCTCCAGCTGGGGGCAAACGGGGGGATGTCAGTACATGGGGCCACACAGAGCGCCGTGGGTCGGTGCTGTGCGGAGCGTCGGGGGTCGGTGCGGAGCGTTAGGGATCAGTACAGGGG
>VKOC01022876.1:0-27343 GCA_009364415.1 Spea multiplicata
ACTTTTATGGGGTAATTTACAGTGGGGGGCTTCCAAAATGTCCCAAATGATATATGGGCCCAGGAAACCAATTTCTGAAAATTCCAAATGTGAAAACTAAAATGCGCATGTTCTAGTTTTGCCCTCATAGCTTCCTCAAAAAATGCATGAACCATGCATGTGAGGCCTTGTTGGAATCGGGGGATGTTGGTGAACAAAATGTGGTGCTTTCTTCCACTGTTGCACTTATGGTGTGCAAGAAATTCAGTGCAACATTGAAATGTATGCGTTAAAAACGCAATAAAATAATTTCCCTGTGAAGTTTGGCAGACATCAGTGAAGAAATGGCTAGCTGAAAACTGTCAAAACTACCCTAGTTGAACACCTTGACTTGTCTACTGTTCATAAATATGTACTTTTATGGGGTAATTTACAGTGGGGGCTTCCAAAATGTCCCAAATGGGATATGGGCCCAGTAAACCAATTTCTGAAAATTCCAAATGTGAAAACTAAAATGCGCATGTTCTAGTTTTGCCCTCATAGCTTCCTCAAAAAATGCATGAACCATGCATGTGAGGCCTTGTTGGAACCGGGGGATGTTGGTGAACAAAATGTGGTGCTTTCTTCCACTGTTGCACATATGCTGTGCAAGAAATAAATTTTAACATTGAAATGTATGCGTTAAAAACGCAATAAAATAAATTTTCTGTGAACTTTGGCAGACATCAGTGAAGAAATGGCTAGCTGAAAACTGTCAAAACTACCCTAGTTGAACACCTTGACTTGTCTACTGTTCATAAATATATACTTTTATGGGGTAATTTACAGTGGGGGGCTTCCAAAATGTCCCAAATGGGATATGGGCCCAGGAAACCAATTTCTGAAAATTCCAAATGTGAAAACGAAAATGCGCATGTTCCAGTTTTGCCCTCATAGCTTCCTCAAAAAATGCATGAACCATGCATGTGAGGCCTTGTTGGAACCGGTGGATGTTGGTGAACACAATTTGGTGTTTTTTTCTGCAGTTGCACATATTCTATACAAAATATAATAAAAAATCTAAAGCAACATTGCAACATATGCAAAAAAACCAAAAAAATATAAAAATACCTCAAAATTTGGCAGCAATTGGCGATAAAATCCCTGTTTGAAAAGTGTCAAAATTACCCTAGTTGTACACCTTGACTTATCTACTGTTCATAAACATATAATTTTGGGGGGATAATCAGTATCTGTGACGACTATTGCAGTTATTAGACTATGATGCCAAATTTGAAATAAATTACATTTCAAAAACGTGATGCATGCCTTGCAATATTTGCCCTATACCGGTCAAAATAGATAAAAATCCTGGCCATGTTGGGTGGTTTCCAAATCAGGACAAGTTAATGAATATATTTGGGATAGTTTTTTCCCATTGGTTCAATGTGTGTACAATTTGTATGTATACAAAACTGTAAAAAATGCGTTTTTTTCATTTTTTCCCCACTTTTCCCAGTTTTTTTCAAATAAAACAATGTACTACCCAGCTTAATATGGTATCAAATGAAAGCCCTACTTGTGCTGAAAAAAACAATATATGATTTGTGTGGGTGCACCAATTGATAAGAGAGAAATTACAGTTGAAGACAGACATGGCAAAAACACAAAAACGGCTCTGGTCCTTTAGCGACACCCTAGCTTAAAAATCCCGGTCCTGAAGGGGTTAAGGTAAGGTGGGTCCTGGCTCAAAGGAGCTTACAATCTACAAGGTGTATTAGGTCCATAACCCTTACCTGTACCTTTGGAGATCTGGATTCATAAGATGAAAATGTGCACTAGAACTATTAAGCGGTGGCTTAAGCATTTACTGCAAACTTACGGGCGAGCTCCTAAGCCCAGTCATACAAGTCAGTGATAACGAAAGTGAATTTTCCCAAAGTAAACCTGTCCTTAATTGCATTCCTACATTACCTGCAACGTCCCGATTAAACATGTTCATGCATGATTTAAATATAGAAGCAGTTCTTGACTCTTTTTAATCATTAAAACATAAATGAACTTAACTCTGAAATGTTCCACAAGTGAAGTGATTATTTTTCTTGCATGTTTTTCATACACACCGGCCTGATTAGTGTAAAACATTATGGCGTGTATGTATAGAAGCAGACAATGGAGCTTTATCTGTAAGAAGAAGTCCATCTATGATTAAGGAACGCAACGTTAAAACACTTCATTTTTTCTTTACATGGAAACCCTGGCTCTTCCAAAAAATAAATAATGGATTTTTTCCGCTGGCAATATATCCAATGCTGTATCAGACACACATACTGATAGCTAATGAACTGCTATTTTATGTCTGGGTATTTATGTAATACGTATTTGCATAGAGGAGAAGCCGGCTGCTGGGCAGACACAGGGTAATAAACTGATTATTACTAATCACATCTTCATATTCACCAATTGTAAAAGGATGTATACATAGCTAATAAACTGAACTAGCTGAGATAACGCAGCTCGGGACTTAGAGAATGAGGTGCTCTGGTGATAGCTGAGGCCGTCCCGCCGCCGGACACAAAGGCCTGGTGAAAAAGCATCTACAGAAACAAAGAACTTGATGGAAGATCAGACCCAATGAACCCCATTCCAAAAAACATTCAGCCCTTAGGCGTTTGTTATATTTGGGATAGTCATAAAACTTCCTTCTCTGAGGTTCTAGCTTTTGACTGCGACACTATAACATTGCTCTTCTTTTGTACCCTCTGATCTATATCTATTGTAAACCAGAAGCCATTTTTTTTACTTGTTACGCCCAAGAAAACACGTAAAATAAAAGCAACGTAAAAAAATAAAAATAAAAAAAATTCATCTGAACAAACCTAGCCCAATGAGTTTCAATCGATACAGCATGTGTATTGTTAATGTTATTCTCCAAAAACAAAATATGTATATAATGGTATAAAATGTGAAGTATTAAATTAACATTTTAAAACCTCCCAGGGCATGTATCATCTGTCACTTCGATTTTTTCCAGTTTTCTATTTTTTTAACACACATTTTCAACAATCACCACAACTCTGTTGTATGAAAACCAAAAGCCGTTGTTCATGCGGGGAAGTCGGGAATCAGCGGGGCGAATGTTTCTAATATTTAGCAGAGCTTGTTTTCTGTGCTCTATCACCGAGACACCGATCATTATCACCGACTCCTCGTGCCACGGAACTGAAACGTCTGTAAGGGAGCCAGGCCTTGATTCCTACAAATGCGAGGATGAAATCTGGCTAATGTATTGTTGGGGTTTCTACATCTCATCGCCTTTTCATTTATTCTGGTTTCCTATGTGTGGAAAATGAAATCCTGTCGATGGCATTGTTTCTTTTTATGTAAGATTTACAGATATTTCAGACACAAATAAATATTCACAAATAATAAAAAGCCGCTGTGGCTTTTTATGCCATTTTTTCTTTTTCCTTAAAAGGCTTTGGATACAGAATTAGCATTTTTCTTTTTGGTTTGAAACATTCATAGCTGCACAAGTGGGGTTACTAAATAAAACAAAGGCAGTGGAGCTGCGGGGAGTATGACACCCATAACAGTCAGCCATGGAAAATGTAGTTAAGAATAGTCAGACTGCCCATGGCAAGTTCTCGGGGCAAAATAAACCAGAACTACATATTATGTATTTTTTTTTATGTTAATACGTGAAATAATATAATTAAAAAGTTATCTATAGGCACGAGGATCATTATCCTGGATATCCGGAATGCGTGAGTTTCCCTGTAGAGGTAGATGAGTTTGGTTCGGATTGTGAAAACTTCTGAAAGGCTTAAAAAGGCCTGAAGAAGAGACCGCTGTGTCCTGAAACCCTGTGTTTATAATTTTCTAAAAATGTCTCTAAGGTCTCTGAAATACGGAAGAGCTTTATATATCAGAAAAAAATCTCACTTAACAAAAGGACAAGCAATCCAAAACATTAACATTCAGCTGCGTCCCCGGCCGTCCATAAACACTTCAGGAAAAACACTCCCCAGGATGGAGGATGACAGACTGCTTTTTCAGGAGCGGATCTCGGCTGGTTGTATTTTAATGTACTGATACTATTTTAAATTACCTGCAAGCAACTGGGACAACAAACATTAAAACATAACAGGAAAGCTTCAGAATGGGAGTTTGAAGAGTATGATTAGAAGCATGGAGTTGAATACTAATGGACTATATCAATTTTCTACAACAAGGACAAAGGGGTTATATATCAAAGAAAATATGTAAAAATTCATAGAAACCAGGGGCACATAAACACTGCTACTTGAAACATTTATTCGCCAAGTTGTTTCTCTGGAGATATTTAATAATGAGTAATTGGAACTACAGACCAAGTCAATAATCCTCAAGGGTTGCATCTTTTGGCCATGCCTGACTGAAAATATAATCATGAATTGTCCAACTGTGGGAAATCATTGTAAGCTGGGTGCTGCAACGCGCCACTGATATACCGATATATACACCGATATATACACTGATATAGCGATGTATACACCGATATACCGATATATATACACCGATATATACACCGATATACCGATATATACACCGATATACCGATATATACACTGATATACCGATATATACACCGATATATCGATATATACACTGATATACCGATATATACACCGATATACCGATGAGCGTCACACTCAACAAAACCAAGAAACTCAGATTCTCGTGGACTACCGAGTCTACACCGCCCAGAAAGCCAGCAAGATGCCCCTATCTGAAACATCAATGAATGCATAATAAGTGATTCGAAAGGTGTTTGGGGAGGTAAAACAAAAAAAACCCCCACAAACTATAAACCCCCCCCCACACCACAAATTCTACAACATTAAACTTAATATGGCAAAGTTTCATTAATCGGGCACAATGTCTCATGGATGGCTACAGTAATAAAATACTAAAAAATAAGATTTTAATCTTTCCCATGTATTGCACTGAACGTAGTGAAGATCATCAAGGCTTCCACGGGGTATGATGCCACGCCATATTCCATAGGAAAAGGAGGTTTTTTCATGACGGGCTTATCTCGAACCAATCAAGGACACAACCATATCAAATTCAGAGAGTCCGAGGCCATCGTATTCCATAGAAGCGCAGAATGAAACTGCTAGAAAATGTCGTCACTGTCCCTTTCAGAGATTGCTACCATTAACTCCCCAAGAAATTGATGTGGAGATTTAACTTACTGTAAATAAGAAACAACTCGGGCCTCTAACCAATAACGACATAAATACAGTAACTGCCTCTTAAAGCGAGGATATAACCGATACGCAGTTCGGGCAGACTGTTTCAAGGTAATGGCCGAGGCAATCCTGGAGTCAGTACAGCGATGGTACTGTGTAGCAGAAGGGTGGTGCGGAATCAAATCCATCCAAGCATGGACCCAGTACCGAGTGCTTTCACCCAGAGGTCTCTGAATCCGCTTAACCAATAAAGAAAACCAGATGCTTCTGTCTAATGGAAAACGCACAGAGAAGAACGTCTCGCTATTAAAAAGAAGTGCATTCCCATAAATAATGCAGAAAATGCCCACTGTGGTTACGTCTTTATGTGGTAACGGTTATATAAACATTACGTGCTATTGAAATCATTTTGTTTCCTTTAAAGAGACAACCCAGTAAAAGAAAATATATTTAACACAAAAATGATGTTTTACCAGCAAGATGTATACGGGATTTCTAACACATTGACATCTACCGCATAGATGTTAACCTAAGACAGATGACGGTATAACCCAACGTCAATGAATCGTCCCATTACAAAAGCATTTATTTACCGCCTATTACACCCGCAGCATCTGTATTACATGCAAATATTCACAGATACGGGAATTTCAAAGGTTTACGCAGGGCGGTTGTGTGGTTTTTATAATGCAGAGTCAGAGCCCACGCTCCTGTGATGCCCGGCTTTAAGAAAGGCGAGAAAACCGATTCCCCCGAACAGGTTTTCCCAAACAAATCTGAAATGCCGTTTCCTGGATGTTGAATTGAACGCTTCTTAATAACTTGGCAGCACATGAGAGCTATCGGGGGGTACATAGTGCGTCTGTTAACATTAAACTCGTGCCTGAGGCCTCACATTGCACTTAATATTCTGTGTAACGGCTTTGATGAGATTATTCTCACTTTGCAATTATTTTTCCATTCATTGCAGGTTATCCGAGGTAAGGATCTGGAAAAAAGTCAAGAGCTTTAAAATGATCTATAAAACCTCAGCATATATTCTAATCAGGTACACAAAGCATTAGAAGGGCAAATGCCCAGCGGGTTGCTGGCACCACATACTGACCCTAGCAGCACATCAGGTCCTGCGGCGTTAAACACTGCTAATATGAAGTCTTATTTACATCATTTAACGGCTTCTGGGCTTAAAGCACCAGGTTCGCCCCGTTAAACGTGCATTACCTTAAGTTGGGGTTTGTCCAATTGTATGCTATTTACAGGTATAAATGATGCACTACAAAAGGCTCTCTGTTCCAAACCCCCCAAACCTGTCAGTCTGCTGTTTTGAAGTTCCACCACATTGAGGGCAGATTTATAAAACCCATCTACCACGTCTTGTCCTCCACCTAAGCGTAAAATACAAGAGACGTATCGAGCATGAAGAAGAAATCTGATCACATAATGTAATTTAAAAAAAGTTATAGAATTAAAGTCTCAAGGAGATCCAAAATTTTACAGCACCGGCCCAAATCTGCCAGATCAATTGGACAGGCCCAGCGCCGTACGGCTCAGGCACACATCTCCCGGGCCAATTAGACAGGCCTTTCAAAGAGTATCCGAGCCAAATATCTTAATGTTCCACCATGTCAACCAGCGCATTAAATACTGAAATGACTAAAAACATTTTCTGCTGGAAAGTAGATCCTGTAACACTAAAATTCAAGTTAATAGGGAGAAGGAAAATAATGTGATTAGGGGCTGATGGTTTTCATAAGGACAAATTGTTTTGGGCATAAAGAGAGCTGTATATTTGTCGGCAGGATGTGTACTGCTTGGGAGGCGTTCAACAGAT
Source organism: Spea multiplicata (assembly GCA_009364415.1). Taxonomy (NCBI): domain Eukaryota; kingdom Metazoa; phylum Chordata; class Amphibia; order Anura; family Pelobatidae; genus Spea; species Spea multiplicata. The sequence continues at coordinate 7,027 of VKOC01022876.1, forward strand.
TCACCCAAAACGTCTCTGAATATTTTAAACATATGCTGGAGATGCGCACACAACAAATGCTTCTGCCGAGTACGTCGTAGAGATGGAATATAAAACACACTAAAGTATGCAGTGAGAATTCAACGGACTTCATTTTCTATTGTGGATTATTTTGTGAATCCTCTTGGGGGAGATGTATAGCCTTTCTGCTAAATGCACGCAATGTCAATGCATTAGTCCAGAAGCTAACGCACCCCGAGACCCCTAAGGAGCGGCACTGCTCCCGCCGGATACAGAGTGTACCTGTTTATAAGGCTCCATAACAAATCACTTCTGGCATCTATGTATATTCTCAAATGTCGCTACTGGGATTTGTTGAGTCCTGAGCGCACAGCTAATTCTCTGAATTATGTCAAATATTAACCTTCACTTGGTCGCCCAAAATCAAAGGTAGCCTTATTTAAACAAGACATATAGTGTGTTGTACAGAATAACTAAATAAGCCGTTGGGGTTTGCGGTATACAGGGGATACATCTCTCAGCAAGAAGAAAATCCATATAAAACATAACACTGTCCCTGGAGACACCCAGATTCTAGTTTTTATGTAAACTTAAGATTTGGAATACTAACTATGCCCTCAATATGTCTACCTGGATTCAACAAGCACAGAAATAGAATTGTGATTATATATATATATATATATAAAAACAGTTTTTTCCGCATACACAATAAAAAAAAAAGGTCTGTGTTTGGAGTAAAAATGAGCAGTTCATGACACACATTCCCTCGGCCTTCAGTTCTGCTCAGAAATCGCAACCCTGTGTGGCAACCTTAAGCTGGGGTCACAACTACCGTGTTTCCCAGCCATTCATGTTTCTAATTTATTTCTTCTGCTCATTATACCAGCGAGAATTTTATGTTGTGGTTAACAGATGGCTCTTTCAAGTTCTGTTACTATTCCAGAATCTTTAGAGGACTGCGAATGAGCAAACTTAAACAGGAAGCTTACTGAAAAAGAGAGGAGGGGGACCTGAAAGATGTGCACATTTGTGCCTCATGCCAAACAATCTGGAAGCCATGTCTTCTTGGAACTGGTTCCATAAAAGTGACAGAAATCATTACCCTGCTATTGCTGTAATAAAAAGATTTTCCTTCCACATGGTGCCGTACTTGAGCTGAGATCTCTGATATAATGCAGAGTTCATGCAACGCAGAGCTAAAGCTCATTCATTCGATCATTCGCAGTAATCTCTAAAACCACCATTACTTTGTAGATCATGGTACGGTGATGTTAATGGCAGCAAATAGAAAATTATGCAGATTTAGGAGTATATTATAAGAGTATCAAGTAATGCATCGGGTAAATGAAAGATTATAATTAGAACATATCATTATCTTTAATATCTAAGAGTTCACTAAATTTGCATTTTTAATAACAATCACTGGGTTTTTTTAAAAAAAACATTCTCTTCTGTTTTTGCATGTGAAAGTATGCTTTTGTTGAATGTAGATTTGAAATATTGCAATTATCTAATTATTACACTGCTCATTCAAATCGACAGGCAGCAGCTACCCACGAACCCATCAATGTCAGCAACCTTAAAGGGCAGATTGGAAACAGAATTGCAGAGCACAGAGAAACTGAGGGACTTAAGGAAAAATACAATTTAATTTGTATATATTTTATGCACATAAGAGACATAACTGCTGTGTAAACACTTATCAATATTTCACTGCCAGCATGACATCAGCTTGAAATATTTATCACCTCCAAAAAAGTTGAACATTTAATATGCAAATCTTTACTCCCCACCAGATCTGCTACAGATATTCCCTCTCTGTATGCATTGTTTAAACGGGGAAGGTTAATCCACGTCCTCCTACGACCTTCCTTTTGTTGTTTAATTGCCATAATCCTCAGGTAGGCATACTCCCAAAACACTTCCATGTTTACTTAAACCACGTCAGTGGGTAACTGTGTATAATGCCCCCGCCACTCCTGCCATTCTGGAGGTACAGCTACCTGAGGACTATGGCAATTAACAACCGCAGTGGCAGATTACCCTTCCCACGGGATAACCAAAGGCATTGAAAGCATCCCTCTAGCACCTCAATGCGTAAATCGATCTGCCTTTCAGAGAGCCTCGCTGTTCTTTTACGGGACCATTACAATTTTTAATCAAACCTTATTGCAGTTTCATCCCGGAATCTCATTTCTTTCGTAAATAACCTACTAAAAAAAGCACAGAAGCAATAAAAAAAGGTATAACAAGGAAATAACTCTGTTAATATGAATATTGTTGTGAACTGATTAATGTACGGTGTGCGAGCCCTCCTGCCTTCTGCTAGAATTCAGAATGTACATTGGGTCCATTTCAATCTTGAACCCAGACAATGGGCCGACGTTGACACTATCCACTAACAAGGTGATAAGGTGACCACTTATCACTCGTCTCTTATTCAAGTTACATCTCCACTCACAGCAGATGGGTCAACTATGAATTTCACTAAGGGGAGCCCATAACTAGTATTTTCCAGCAATAAAAAGAGATGGATATCAGACACCTTAATGGCCGCAAAAGCCATTAGTAACTGGGACACTACAAACATGTTTGTTGCTCTATCACACTGAAGATGACCTAAGAAGATACCGGTATTCCTGTCCTCGTGTAGACTACGCACGGCGTGAGGCTGAACACTCAGCAGGGGTTATGAATAATTCTGCTCGGCTCCCTGTAAGGACACAGCAGGCATCCGATGGGAGCCGTCCAGACCTGTTACAGTATTGATGCTCTGTTTTAAGCATGGCAGCCCAAACTCAAAGAAATAACGTTGACTGAACAAGTATAAGAAGATATGACTGATTGACTTATAAGGCAGAGCAGCTAAAGGCTTATAACACAATAGGAGCTGCTTACAACAGCAACCACCCAGAATATGAAATTAAGGAATGGTGACTGCTGAATCTTCTGCTCTATCTATTGTATATGATATTTAGAAAGGACCTCATTTAATATTCGCTCAGAGCAAAGCAAGGAAAATCCCAGGGGACATGTCTGACAATCGTAACGCTGACATGGAAACTGTTTATGTACTGCATATGGATGGAAAAAGCAATGTTCATATAATCTACAATTTTCAAACACATTCTAAACTTTTGAAAGTAGGAGAGGAATCTGTCTCAAGGGAAGGGGGCAAGGTGCCAGTGAATCTGAAAAAAAAGAGGCAAATGAGACTCCTGGTAAGGGACACACAAGCCATCATGATGTAGATGAGAAATCACAATGTGCTGCTACATCAGAACGACAAAAGAAAGAGAATCCCAGGTTCTCTGACACCTATTTTGTTTTCATAAACACTATATTATATATATATATATATACATACATACACACACACACACACACATAAAGATAGATAAACAGAAAGTACTCACAAAGTCAAAATCCCCATCCGGAGGAACCTTCCAGTTGTCAGGGAAAACGTTTTTAGATATATGGAATTGTTCGTGCACATTTTGATTGCAGTTCTCAAGAGGTTTATTTTTGGAGTCTTGCTTGTCGAAGTAATCCATAAATGACGGCCGTGGCGCTTGTGGAGACGTTGCATTTCCTAAGTGAATAAAAGAATTCGAACATTATTACTGATGCATCAACAAACTGGCAAAGACAGACAGAAGCACCAGCTTCCATTCCTAGCCTAACCTCTTATGGTTCACATATGAACAGAACACAATCAAATATTTTTCTTAAATCAAAGTGGTTCAACCCAAAGCCGAATGCACATTTTTAATTGGCAGTACTTATCTCACAATTATCTCTTGGGATACCTTTACAGATGAACTACCGTTGACCATAAACTAATTTGCTTGAAGATTCGTGGACCTGCCTTGCTTCACACTATGTGGACCGCTTACATTCACACATTCACTGCCCCGCTGAATAAACAGCTATACCACCTCTATAGATGGGTGAGCAAACCAGCTATAACGTTACAGAATGTTCGTTCCATGCTTTTCGCCGTCCAAAACGTACACGGTTCCTGTTGTGGGTGTACAATAAAGAAACCGTGTGACTCTCTGAACCCCCCCCAGATGCAGACATATTAGACATGTGCAAATCGCTTCCATCCACTATGGGCTTTCTGGATATTTAGAAGACCTAGCTTCTCCCCGAGGTGCACAGTTTACAGAAAAACTCAAGCTCAATTAAGTAATTGTGTTTTCTGGAAATTAAAGCCCACAGGGATATCCCAAGCATTTTTGCACTGAAAGCGTCGCATGGTGAATATGCTTCAATATAAAGTACAGATGCTAAAGCAACCACAGCCTGTTTTAACTCGAGCTTCTACAGAGAGAAAATCAAACACCTGCCGGACTCAGGTGTCAAGCAGTCAGCGACCTGGAAGTTACTTTTTGTTATAAACACTAAACAGGGGAATAAATGTAAAAGGTAGATCTGCCAGCTTTAGCTGAGACAATGCCCTCATATTCCTTCAAAAACCACAAATATTAGTATTAGGCTCACATCTAAAGGAAGGTCCCAAAAACCTATATTGCTTGCACATTGTGCAATAAGGACACCAGGAACATTGAGGCCAGGGGAGGAAAAATAAAAGTTCCATTTAGTACACTCAAAGGAAAACTGTATAATATGTATCCACATTCTGAGACCTCTCCAATATGTCATCGTCAGATATATCTGTGGAAATAAGGCCAATATTTCTAAATGATTTAATGTTCTGTTTTGCACAAGTGATAATCCCATTTTCCCACGTGAGAAAACGGTTTACAGAGGTTTTCCATAACCAAGTAATTCTCCTCAATTCGTTACTGGAACTCGCTGAGTTGGTCAATCCAAAATTCTATTAGTGCTCACTTTCTAGGATTTCGGTGCAGAATATTTTTATGAGAGGAATGCTCAGTATGCCCCGCTAGCTGGCAAAACACCCCCCCCCCTTTAAAGTAAACACATGTAAGGTGCTCTTCACACTTCAAGGTCTTGTCTTCTGCAACTGTGTGACAATCGCAACATTAGGAGCCAAAACTGGGGGGAAAAGTACTGTTATCACCCAAATACGTATGTATAAGAATGTCAGAAGAACGATGAATAAAGTATTAATTAAATCATGCTAGTTTTTTTTATTTTAATAATTTTAAATTGGCAGTGAGTAGTTTAAACCAACACCTTTATTGTGTATTTGCTTAGACCCAACACGATGGCAGACTCAGACTTACATCACAGGTCTTCTCGTTATTATGGGGGTTTTCATCACCACAGCAGTGGTGCTCAACTCAACCTAAAAAAGCACATCAACAGGGCAGGACTTTGCAATTACTACATTCTATTCTACAATGGAGATACAAAACACCAGCCACGGCACTAGAATAATATTTCTCCATATTCCCTTCTATTAAAAAAAAAAAAAAAAAAAAGTGACCATCATGCATTAAGGACGTGCCGTAAGATGAACAATTCATGTCGTAAATGGCCTTCAAATAACTGTACTGGACAGTTAATCATTGTGTTAGTCTGATACTACACTCCATGCATTAAATTGTGATTCAGACCTTCGGAGAGGAAAATAACTTTTTTTTTTAACAGCATTTGGTTGAGTGTAAATATCAGGCTCAACGTACAAAATTTTATCTCACATCAACTAGACCCAGAAGCTAGCCTGATGTAAACGCGAGGACCGCATATACAGAGACAGATAACATAACCTGTCAAGCAGAAAGGCTTTAATAGCAGCTGATGCATATAACCCCAAGCAGGTGCGGTATATGTGCACGGTGGAAACACTCCATTATCATCTGTCACCGTCGGCACAATTGTCATGGATTTGCTGGAGGAGGTGTAATGGGATTCACTGTATGTCGGTGGACAGAGCGAGCAGACTTCTAGTACCCTGTCAGTAATAACGGCACGGCTCCATCATAAAGGACGTGTGCTTACCGCAGACAGAGAGCCCAAACGATACACACATTTCCTCAAAACAATGTCTTAAATCATAAAAGATAATTACCTAATCATAAAAAGTGACCTTTTACTTTGGTGTGTTTTGTAAGAAACTATATCACAAACACCTCTGGACCATCTTATGTTGGTTAAGATCATTCCAGCGTAATGTTTTCTGGCGAGTTTAGAAAGCAGAGGCAGAAACGTCATGCTATAGAATCCGCGAGTCTCCAGAACTACTTTACTCTAAGAAGATCATTGCTACACTTTACCGACTTGTTTCCAGGAGGTACGCTTCGCAAACAAAACCACTGGGAAAGAAAGTAAAGAAAAAAGCAGATTCCTAGACTGTGATGGGAAAGTACATTTAGGACTAAGAGTAAAACAAAACATTCCCATCGTATGTGCAGCCTGAGGAACTCGAAGACCAAAGGATAATTGGGTAATTACAGGTAGATGTTATTAAAGTAAATGATGCCTCAGACAGACGTTACTCCGTGCTTCAGAAAAACAAATACATTAAATAGAAAGACAGTCATTTAATGGGACCTGCACCGTCCGCTGACACGACGATCCGGAGGAGAACGGTTCGGTGTTTGCTTAACAAGTACAGCAATCACTTAACATCTTGTAATTAAATGTCAAACGAGTGCTGATGAGTTAGGGTTTTTTTTATTTTTTTTTATTTTTTTTTTTTCTTTCATGCAAGCAAATAAATACAACGAATAAACAAAGTACCATTACAATCAACACACTTAATTTATGACAACTTATCAGATCGTTTCACGTTCCTCGATTGTTAGGATTTTATGTTTTAAAAAATGTGACCATGTAAAGAGAAAAATATCAGGGAGTGGCAACGCAAGCACTAAGAGGAAAAAGACAAGATTCGATCCATGCAGCTATACAACACTGGGGTATGGTAAAAGGGTGAGAGGCTAAGAAACGGAAGTAAAACATGGATTAAAAAAAAATCCATGTCCAGGCTCCATCTGTGACGGTAAGCATCCAGGATATTGTGCAGGAAAAGGTATAGAAACACCAAACAAAACAGAGACATCCCCAACAACTCCAATCTAGAAAATGCACTTAATGCAGAAATTACTTGAACTCTACATTTTCCTGCCTGTATACCATGGACTCCCCTCTGCTCATATCTTTCACTTGTAAAGCAATTGTGCTTATTATGTGTCTACAGCATATCAGGATGTTTTCACATGGCGATCACAGTACAGGCGACAGAAGTTGGACGACAGATTAGTTGGCTTTTTGGGTTTTATTTTTACTTGAAGAGTATATTTTGTGAAATGAAGCGGTAATGAAAATTTCAGTGAAACACCCACCCTTAGCCCATCAAAGCATCACATGAACATAATCTGTGCTCTATTTATTGTTTTATATAGCGCCATCAGATTCCACAGCGCTGTACAAAGGGTAGACAGGGCATAACAATTTGTAACATAATAAGATGACATCCAGAAACAGGTGAGGAGTACCTTAGATTTTGTAACCGATGGTTATTGGTTCATGACATGTAATTAACATAAAACCACTTGTTATTTATGCATGAAAACTGCCAAATATTTACCAGAAAATGCAGAATTGCTATAGAAACACAGAATTTCAGGCCAATTGAATCTTTTTTTCGTGCTGTAAAGACTTATTCAGTCCTTCTCTTCTAATATAATGTGAAGAATACATTTGCACAATGGCACATTTCCATGTTTTATAAATGTTATATAAGTCATTGACAAGTATACTGTGCCCAAAAATACATTTTCTATGTACTGAACAGGATCACTGATTTATTATAGCATATACAGGATATGTATGTCATTATTTCTTCTGACAACATATTAATAAAACTTTCCAGCAATGTATGCATTCCTTTCTTAGCACATAAAGGTCTCCATAACTCCCTGGTTAATACATTCACTCGGTGTCACAGTAACTGAAAGGACTCTGTGTTAATGTTAGGAAGTGACGCATGATATTAATGAATTACTGAATCTCTAATAAAAGCCTAAATGGCAGCTTTATTTTTCTTTACCAGTGTAAATGAATTAATTCCATTCCCTGTATAAACACCGTCACATTTTTAGGCAGCCAAGTAATTTTAAGACTGCTCTTGATGTCCATCTAGTGGGTAAAAAGGGACATTTTCCTTCTGGTGCATCGCTTCTCCCATCCAATGTCTTTTCTTGGCATTTATTTGTACTTCTATTCACATCAAATATCAACATTACCCTTAAAATAGATTTTTTTCCTTTGATTTTCGCAGACAAGCTTAATTTCAAAGCAATTTGTCCAGCAAAGAATTAGTTTGGAAGAGTTTCACAGAACACGCTGCCCAGAGCTGTGCTTGCAATTATTCGATTCCAAGAACCAACCAGCAAGGAAGCGTCTGATGTTTTGTCACGCTGTGGCTCGCACCTGACGAGCTAAACACACATTCATTTAGTGGTAGCTTCCTCTGGTGCGCTGTCAGCGGAGATCTTGATGAATCCGCTCGCTGGTAGCTGGTAAAGTTCTGTCGGTGTAAACGCTGTGAGTGTTCAAATGTTACTATCCAATGCTATTTATCACCACCTTGCAAACAGTATGGATATACAAGTATGCTATAGCCATGCCAAAGTCAGCTTACCCCCCTGCTTAGTGAATGGCTGACTTACAGATATGGATTTTTTAATTATGATCACACCTGCGGGAAAAGAAATCTGTCCTACCGAACACAGAGCCGATTTGTATACATATCTTGCGATAATATATAGCAACCGGAATGCTCCTAAATGCAACAAATCAGAAGATGTTATGAGGCAGAGTTTAAAGAAGCTAGTTGACGGGCACGGTCTCTTCGAGACTCTCGCCACATCCAGGACATTGCATAGTAGTTCCTCACACTCCAATCTTCCAGCACACTGCATTTATGACAGATGTCTAAGACTCAATCCTCGTGACTCTCGGCATGTATCACTGCAGCATCGCGCCTGCCTACTGATGCTGTCGGGAAGGGATTTGTGGCTTCATTACAAAATCTATCTTTGTATCAAAGACCTCACTCTGTCCCTGAACCGGCTTCAGCACAAAAAGGTACAAGTATCTTTGTTGGAGACAAGATTACATAGTGACTGCAGAGAATATGTATGGTTGTAAGGAATGTGAAATTTAATTAAATTTTTTTTTTAATATGTTTTGTAAGCTTTAATACCCGAGAGGCCTACTGCTAGATAGCATCAGGTACAGGACTAGCATGAATACTACGGGTTTTTTTTTCTTTTATTTTGTGTATGTTAACACATATATTCGATGGTTTGGTACACTTTTTGGACCACATGACTTACTTTTCATGGTTCCATCTTCTTCTTCCTCTTCTTCATCTTCATCACTATTGATCACCATGGTCCCCAAGTCAGATTCCAGCATTGTGCTGTTGTGCTCAATCATGGTCTGTGCCCCTTCACTCATGGTGCTAGCGGCTCTCATGGTCCCCGCACTCTCCGAACTTGTCTTGACCATGGTGTGCGAGTCAAGCTCATCTTCTTCCTGCTCAGAGAAGAGGACGCAAAGGGTTACTAACAGAACACCCCACGGATTAGTCTTCATGGAAACATTCTGAAACCCATCTCTAAGTATACAAATAAGTTTATATAAATGATTTCCCACAACCACATCATAGAGTCCTCAAACCATAACACAAATACAAAGGTCTCGTACAGGAAAACAATGGCTTCTAACCACACATTTTTATTGGTTTAAGTAGTTTCCTAAGTCGTAATTTAGTATTAAAGCAATGCTGCAATGGCAGGCTTGGAAGAAACAACAGGGGGTACTTCTTTCCGAAAACATAAAACGTGATGTCAGTTTATAGATGGTGCTTTATTTTACTACTCATTTGGCCGAGCGATGGGGGTTTACGGAATAGGGAAGAGCCATTTTTAGTAACGAAAAAGATCTGTTCAGCAGATGCAGGAGAATCGTTGAAAAGAACAGATTTCAGTGTTGGATAAAACAGCATTTCCAATCAGTGGCAGTAATGTTCCTGGAATGTTAAGCTGAACTGATGATAATCCAGTGTATGATTCATAAGCCCCATATGGAGCGCAAGTATTTCAATACAAAAGGAAAAACCACTGCTTTTCTTTTTAATAAGGGGTATGTGCAAGCAACACAATTAGCTCATAATCACGGCAAACGAGGAACATAAAACTCTTGGCTGAGCAATGGTACAAATCTAAATCTGTGCATCCAAGTGTCTACAGAAAAAAAAAAAGGTGAATTAAGATACAAATAAGGGAGCAATAACAACGGGGGAGGAATAAATATATCTTAAAACAGGACTTAAAGAGGCTGCAACTGCAGCAGACCCAACGGAGACATTACTTCTGCTTATATTAATCTACAAACATTCTGTTTACTGTATAAGTTGGGAAAGCGAATTACTATTTAAGGAGCGTAGTCAAACTAATAGTTACATGAAAATTACATTTTACAAACTAATAGTTACATTTTTATGCTGTGGATTCAATTATTACATGAACGGAGCCAGGTGTGATTTACATTTACAACACATGCATGTCCGTGCATCACTATCACTTTTTCAGATATAAAATCCACTGTTTTGTTTTTGTTTGGGTTTTTTTAATTTAACACCACTTTCTCGGTCTTATCACATCCAAAGCAAGTGCAGCCAAACTTTTCAATATGTAATGAGAAGCGCACTGCCTCGCAGGAAGGGTTAAAGTAAATCTATAGGTACAATACCGGGGCCCTCCATCACAGAGGGGCATTTTCTATTAAATTAATTGCACTGGCCTAGGGGAAGTCATTTCCCTTTGCACATACCACTTCCTGTTCAGGTCTGCCAGGGGGAAATAATTGCTACCATACTGAAATCATATCACTCTTACATTATTATAAGATGCAAGTCCTATTTGTGCAGATGCCAGCTAAATACCCGCTAATTGGCAACTATACCACGTGTGCCGAACGGCAGCTGTCTTCTGCTACAGATCTGCTCGAAACATGCACCGGATAATGGTCGACTCCAAATGCATGCAGAATAGTTAACGATATTAAGATGTTAAATTGTGCATGGAACAAGCGAGCACAAGTGATTAAAAATAAATACATCTGAAAAATTCCAGTAGAGGTATATTTCTATAGAGAACGTGCTTATAGATGATCTGCCATATCTAGTGCAAAATATAATGAGTACCAAGGATCTCTACATCTCCTTCTACAGTTTATATGTATATGTGTAATCATGTGTAACAGGCTTTGTTTGAAGAAATATTCATTTTATAGTGACAAAAAAGGTCAGATATCGTGTGTATGTATATCACCCCTGCATTCAACACTATCTTTAATAAATATAGGCCCAAGGCAATGCCTTAATTACAAAGTATGAAGGGCCAAAGTTCCCTAAAAAGAAAGAGCTGGCTCAGTATAATGAGTAGTGAATCACAAGTAGACCATCCAACTATGCCGTTCAAGTAAGATTTGCAGTTAAAGAATCAAGATCGACACATTGTTTTTCTTACATAAATATCGCAGATACTGGAGGGCATTTTGTAGAACAAACAGACCACTGTGTAAATTAATCCAACAAATATTATTCCTGCAAGTTGTTTTTTTTTTGTACATAGAATTTAGGAGCCTAAAAGCAGAATTTCTATGGATATTAACTTAAAATAGCACAAAAACAGGCAACAGCTGTAATATTATAAGATCCTTGGCCACCTGGCTCCTGGGATCTAAAGTCAGGAAAAGAGAATACAATCAGTGACAGGGCCATACTATTAAATGTGTTAATAAGTGGTACATTGTAGAACACACTCTAAGTGTAACAATTTTATATCGATTAGTGGAAAGTAGACTTTAATATTAACATTCTGGTTAACTGCATTGTTAAATGTATGCAATACTTCCAACAAACACTAGAGGGTAGCACAGACAACAAGATAAGCTATGTTCTTAACATTAGAAAATGCTAAAGGTGCACAGGTATGGTGGGAGATCACCGGCCAGTAGCTAATGACAACATAAGCACAAATAATGACCACCTTGCTACGAGATGTCACTGCTGACAACATATCTGGGAGCAACTAGACGAAAAATGACAGAGGAGCCTTTACAGTGCAGTTTCTAAGCCAGCTGTCAGATCAGAGATAAAACTATTAAAGATAACATTTTTAGGAGACCCTGACAGCAGATGCATTAATATGCTGCCCAAAATAGGTATGTACAGTTGAAGCTTAGTGAATAGAGTTCCTACAGCTAGACGACCCAGAAAATCTCAAGGGAGCTTCAAAGTTAAGACTGTGCTTAGAATTTAGCCTTATGCATTATTATTATTATTATTAATACTTTATTTATAAAGCGCCGACAGATTCCGCAGCGCTGTACAAGGTAAAGATTTTACAGATAATGACAAGTACAAAATGACAAGCAATTGACGTACAGATCCAAGGGGAATGGAGGGCCCTGTTCTCGCAGGAACTTACAATCTAGGGGGATAAGGGGTGAGAAACAGGAGGTGAGGACTGCGTGGTAGTGAATGATGTTAATGTAGGGCGAAATAAGGGTTGTAAGTGGGTGAGAGAGAAGTTCTGATGTTTATGTCAGTGGTAGGCTTCCCTAAACAGAAAAGTTTTTAGGGAGAGTTTAAAGGAGTTGGACAGCACTGGGAATAAACGCATAATAAATACACGACGTGGCTGAGAATACTAAATGAGTGTCTTAACTGTTTTTGCTCTCAGCTGCTCATCTACTCGCCAGTACTGCCCAACTCAACCCTCAGTACCCAACATCCTCCTACAGCCTAATCATGTAACAAATGAACATTTACAGGCATCATTATGAAAACATGTTGGCTATATGAATATGAATAAAATATTGTTAAAAATGGCAATATGTAACAAAATGCTCCAAATAAAAAGGGAGGTGATACGGTGCAAAATATTAAATATCCAATATATAATGTATGTAAGCCTTATTTACTGTATTGCTCTAACCTGTCACGCCTTCCATCTTTAATGTTATGACGTGCATCTAGTGCACCACTAGGAATTAATGTAAGCAGAATCTAAATTGGTTGGAATAATCAACTAATGACTGTATTACGTAGCAAAAATGTCCTCCTTTGCTGGCATACAGATATGCTGGGTTTCTAGAATACACTTGTTTTTAATCATTAAATGTCAAAGTGTAGGTATATTAAGGAAACAATTTTAAACACTATGCTATGGAAAAGGAAAAGCATGATTCCCCTTTTCTTCCTATGTTTGTTGATGTAACAACTCAAACTGTAACTAGTCATTCGTCTCAGACTCAGAATAGAAATAGATGCCATTCCAATGCATCCCCCCTTGTATTAACCTCTATCAGTTGTGCTGAGGGGCTGTTTTATCAACAGCGGCAAGAAAAAGTGAACCTTTTGGAATTATATACAGATGATTGGGGCGCAGGTACATATGGGAGAGGAAAAAAACAAACATATATAGTGTAAATCGTATAAACACTGAGAAGGACCACACAGAACCCCCATAGCGGATTTATTATTTATTATTTTATTCACGAAGAAAAAACATCATACGGGACTTCCCTTTGGTGGACTTTATTGCTTTTAAATGCACTCCGTGCATGGATGAACTGTGAGTGCAACCTAAAGAAGTATTTTTTGCTTTTATTGAGATACTGCACTATGTTCAGTTTTATTTTCTAGATCTTATATGAAGATCAATTAAAGATTTACTGTTTACAATACTTGAGAGGCCTGAAGCATTCTGTCCGTTTGTGAGTGCATTCATATTTCCATACACTTTTCAGTGTTTATACGATTTACACTATATATGTTTGTTTTTTTCCTCTCCCATATGTACCTGCGCCCCAATCATCTGTATATCTTCGTATCTGCACCCTAAGGAAGAGTGTTTTTTGGGTTGCTGCGGTCATTTGGGAAGTATATTACTATAATTATTTTTTTCACTTTTTCACTATTTTTATTTTACCCACGTACACGTGATATAGCACATTATTTTATTTTACCTTTTGGAATTACCGGCATTTATGTATAAAATCTAAGTTACAATAATGATCAAACACAATCTGTTTTAACCAATAACACAAATCATAACGGTCTTGTCCATTTCAAATAATCACGTAAACGTTCACAATACGGGATGGAAAGTATGTGAAAACAGACTAATCACTTCAACAAAAGCTAATTGGAGTCAGGCGTTGGTAAACCTGGAGTCCAGTCAATGAAACGGTTTGGGGGGGGGGGGTTTTACAGGCAGTTTGAATTGAATAAAAAAATTCAAACATTTTGAATTTGCTATTCTCAAGGAGCATCGGTTGATGTGAACCATGCCTCACAAACAAAATCTCAGAAGACCAACAGACAAGAATTGTTGATCTGCATTAAGTTGGAGAGTAATCATAAACTATTCATCAGTCCACAGTTAGACAAACTGTTTATGAATTTAGTACAGTGGCTACTCTCCCTAGAAGTGAGCAACCAGCCAAGGACACATCGCAGATTACTCAATGAAGAAAACAAACCTAGAGTAACAGCTAAAGGCTTGAAGGAATCACTGGAACTGGTTAACAGCTCTGCTCATTAGTCTACTGTACTCCAAATATCAAACAGGAATGGAGCCCATGGCATCGTGATTTGGGGCTGCTTTGCTGCCTTAGGACCTAGACAGTTTGTCATCAGAGGGGACAATGAATTCCCAAGTTTATTAAGGTATCATAAGGTAATGTCAGGATGGCTGTCCGCCAGCTGAAGCTCAGTAGAGGTTGTGTGATGCAGCAGGACAAGGACCCTAAGCATCAAAGTAAATCTACTACAGAAAAGAAATCTGCCTTTTGGAGTGGCCTAGTCAGAGCCCAGACCTTACACCACAAGAGATGCTGAGGAATGACATCAAGAAAGCCGTTCACACCAGACATCCTAGTAATATGGCTGAGCTTAAGCAGTTCAGTAAGGAAGAATGATCTAAAATCCCCCCTGAACATTGCGCAGGTCCCATCCGCAGCTACCGGAAGCTCTTGTTTGAGGTTATTGCTGCCAAAAGAGGTTCGACTAGTTATTAAATCCAAGAGTTCGCTTACTTTTTCCACCAGCCAAGTCGCAAGACTTGTTTTTCTCAGAAATCCTATAGTGCAAGGCATTCTGGGTATGTTATATGCAAACAACAAACACCTCTTCTTGCCTCTAAATCCACTTTCTACGTGGATATAACATTAACCCTTAGCGTTCAACGCTTCTGCGCTAGACAGCTTTAAAGGAAAGCCTGGGACAGTGGTGCATAGAAAGTTCTTGCCTGGTTGATGTAAGTTAGTGTTTGGCATGCTTGATTATTACTTTAAGCGGAGGGTGTTTTTTTTTTTCTTGTCCCCACCATAACATATTACGTTATGAGTGTGTCTCAAAGACATGAAAGGTCATCACTGTTTGCATGGTATTAGAGCATTCTGTCTGTCTATACTTGTGATTTAAATGTAGCTCAGATCACATCTTTATGAAAAATGCAACAAAACCAGGGTTCCTTTACTTTCTGGCCACTATCTACCACCCTTTGAGTAAATTAAAAGTTTCCCAAGCACTCGGCACGCAGCCGTGTTCTAAAGACAGACTCGTGTTCTTGTCCCAACATACGGGGAGAAAACTGGATAAAATAAGTCATATTAAAATAGAACACTAAACGCGATAATCTGCGCTTTGTAATAATCTAAGCCTCTCTTGTGTTGAAGGACGCAGGCTATCAGAGACGTGGACTCTTTCCTGTAGAGGGATTAAACATATTATTGGTCTGATCTGTATGATGGAAACTTCTTCTGACAGCATGACATGTTTTGATAGGTGCTGAGGTAAGCAAACAGATTTTTTTAATTAGCTGAAAACGGCAAGCAAAGTATTCTACAGAGGAGGTAATCCAGATCTGAAAGTTTAAATGTTAGTTTAAGCATACTAACTATGACCAGTCTCTTCACGGAGAATTTTAATTTTGTTGGATAAGATTTTGATTCAGGTCAAGCAGCTGTGCTGTGGAATGTACCACAATCAAAACTTGGTTCAAGTACATAGGGAACATGTCCAAATATTTATTACCTTAAAGAACAGGGTCATTTGGTTTGGGCTTTTAACTCCTAAAGTGACTATTGCCTGCACCCCTGGCAAAAAAATAATTTACACTAATGCAGTGAATTCTAAGGGGATCTCACAGAAAAGCGTTTAATGTGGAGCATATATGATTTAACTATGTGAGTGTTGCGGTTATTCAATATATCTATATCTGAGGAAGACACAAACACATTAGACAGTAAATACATAACACAACAGGCTCCTTTCCAGATTCCAGACATTCACCTGCTGAGGATTAAAAAACACATTTAACAGCATGCATTCCTTGCTAAATACTGTCCAACATGCAGCCACTGAGTATGTTATTTTTGGGGCACTTTCTTTTTGGACGAAGCACTTTGTTTTGTGACGTTTGAGTCGTTTATCCTTATTTACCTGGAATGCTCATCTGTCGCTGCTCTCATCCTAGTTTTAGTCTAAGCTGCGAGAGGCTGTCATAATTCAGAAAACGAAGGGTTAAGGTTTAGCAGTGTTTTTCGGTTATATCTTTGCAGCTGACCAGTAACCCTCTTAAACCAGGCAGTGGTCACAGTATTAATACCATTTTCATCAAACCCAGCTTTATCTCCCATTAAACAGCAATTGTCCAGGTTAAGTCCTAGTCTTACAGGCTGCATGTTTGGGTTTTTTCACATGATGATCAATACAAAAAAATTGACTGTTGTTCACTGTTGAGAATTCCAAAATCTATCCAACGGCTCTGGTTAGACTCTCCCCTGGAAATCTACCTGTTCAGAGAAGCATACAATATATCTTCCTAATAACCACAAACCGTATGCTAAAAGAAACCATTTTTTCCATAAACTTCCTTTTTTGTATTTAAAATATTTTTAATTTTATTTTTGAAAAAAATGATACAGGTTGTTGCCTGTTTTTCACGTATACGATGAAAAACAACAGGCATTAATCTCATTGACCCAGAAACTTCTTATAGATTGTAAGCTCACAAGAGTAGGGTCCTGTTCTCATATATGAGTATTGCTTAGCATGTGTTAATGGTATTGCCAATTCGTACTTTCACCTTTTCAGTACTCCCTATTCACTGTGGAATCCGCTGGCGGTCTATAAATAAAATGTAACGTTACAACTTCCTAACGCCACTAATAGGACTCCAATGGAAGTGGAATGGAGGGATCATGAAGGAACCTTTGCATGTAGATTCCTGGCTAAACGTTCTGGGAGATGCATGAGCCGGAGGCAAGCGTGACCCCATGAAGTACACCGTCCCTGCCGTGTCCTAGATGCTGCAGGCCGGCTGGGCACCAACTCTTGTCTCCTCCTTTCTTTGGCTTACCAAATCCTACATAATGTTCTCACTAACAAAGTAAAATGTAACCCTGTATTCTATAACGCAGGACCTTTATATCTCCGACATGCATGTAAACTAGCAGTGAACCAACTTTGGATACCACATTTGTTTAAAATTTAAAAATGACCCCCGAATTCACCATAGCCAACATGCACCCCCTGCAAATACCGCAAAGGGACTATTCCTTTCTTCTAGAATATAGCTGTATTTCCAGGCTTAGGCACACAGTACTTATCGATTAACCAAGCATACAGATGCAATAAAAAGCCTAATTAGAACGGTTCCCATCCCATTCTGACGGAAATAAAATGGAGAAACAGACACTATTATAATAATGCGTTGTTATAGTGATCAGGTAAACGTTTTCTATCTCTGGCTAGGGCTATGGAAATCAGTGTAACTCTGCTCCAGGTCCCATAGATACAGAGCGATCCTAGTCAGATCAAGCTCTTACCCGACATTAAAGAGTCATTTTTATTCCAATACTGGACAGCACTTGTGTGTAAAGCTAAAGTCTCTGTATATTTCTCGTGCATTTAGATTTCTCTGTCCTCAAACTTGGCTCGCTACATACTATAATCCATACGTGGTGTTTAGGGTACAGTGACAGCGCATTACGGTCCCCTTAACCTGTATTACGTCTGCAGAAACATCTTTCCCAGTAAACACCGGGCTTCCCATCATGAAACATACAAACAGGAAACAGTAAAACAATAAAACATACAGACAATAATAAAGGCACCGGCTGCCAATGGCGTATGGACTCAGCAATAACCCTCTTAACGTATTTTTAGACACAGATCTCTGTTCCATGACCATCAGTTCAGTAATTGCAGATTCAAAGCAACGGTGATGGCTGAACCTTACACGTGAACTCTTTGTGTGTTTCCTTTATATTGATGATTACCGACACAAGCTACACAATCAGATCAGTCAATTGTAACAGTAAACAGAGCGAGCAATCTTCTCTGAGACACATCTTATCACACAAAACTTGCAATCTAGCTAAGATCATTCTATCGATCACAGTGACTCCTGACAAGCTGAAGCTGCCCACCCTAGAGAAAGCGGTGTAGGGAAACCATGGTGTTTGTACTAAGAGCGCCGGTGTCCATGGCAAGGCTTGCAGACCTTAATTGGTGTATTTGCAGCATTTACTGAAAGGTCCATCACAAAGCCTTTTAAATGAATGCTGTGAAACATTTAAAGGTTTAAAACATCACAGGTGGGCTCAGCACATTGAGTCATTGTGTTTGGGGAATGGGGGCCTACAGTAAACCTGTGTGTCATTTAGTATTTGAGGCTCGGACATTAAAATGTTTTATGCAGAACGGCAACTCTAAAGAAACGTCCCATATACTCCAAGAACCACTTATCTTTCGGGAGTTCACATCGTGAATTTTGCTTTTTACCTCGACTAAAACAGCGCTATGGAATAAATTAATTATGGAATAATAAACACTTGTGCAATCAAACTTCAAAAAACGACTAAACAGAATTCAGCTATCCTTAGAATTTTGTAGCCCTCTGTGAAATGATTTATTTTTAAAGTCTGAGGGGAAAAACAGCTTCCAAGCAGAAGTGGTAAGGCTTGAGGGAATTTAAACATGCATGGAATAGGCCTAAGGCTATACCATGAAAATATAGCTGAGACCTGGGCCAAAATAAGGCTTGCTACAGCACTGACAGGGCAGCAGATACGTGCCACAGCCTTTGAGCTGTATCAACGTCAATTAATAAAGTAACGGAACCTCTAGGCTTCAGACTGAACTTAACACAATACAGGACAAACGCCAACCAGAAGTGTCATTAAAATCCCTGATTCTATGCTTCGTCACAATGGACATAATTCAAACAATGGATAGCAGAATGAAATATCATTAGATATTTAAAAACAAAATTCAAAGCAGATACCGAATTTTCGTCTTCCTCTTCCAGTTCTCTTTGCTGCTCTTCGTGTCTTTTTGCCTTAATTTCCATTGCTTCTGTGATTAGATCTCTCAAAATTGACACGGCTTTTGCATTTTTTATAAAGGTGTGCTGGAAAGAGAAAAAAATAAAATAAGCAATCAAGGTTACGGCAGAGATAAGATGGCAGAATCTTGTGTTAATGATCAATGGCAACATTTGGCTGTGCAGGTCAGAAAATTAATGTATATTAACAATCTATATACGAGCAGAACCACCTTCACCCAGGCGTATCCCCAAGAGCCGTGTTTCTGCGACCAGCTTGGGCTGCAGAACTCTTTGGAACAGAACCCAGAACGTCTTGAGTTTGCAAAGTTACTGTTTCAATACAAATGCCTTGAAGCATCGGACCAGCGATAAGCTGGGTAAGTCGCGTTCAATTAAACCCACAAATAAGCAACTTTATTTTTCAGGTTACAGCTGAGATACCTTGAGATGTTTTATTCTCAAATTACAAATAAACCAGCTAGATGTTCACAACGCGTTGTATCAACTCGATCACTAAAGAGTGTTTTAAAGTTGGAAAAAATGACTGGTATTTGATAAGATTTAATAGATATCATGCTGCTTCTTTAAGTTATAGCTTTGCATTATATGTTTTTTCAGGCAGCTGCAGCTTAACTGTTTGTGTGTCTATCTCTGTTATCTGAGCCCAGAGTACTAGACAAAACACTCAGATGCCTCATAACTGTGGTAAATAATAGAATGGCTCAGTGTTAATCACCCACAGACATTAAATAAAGTACCGTATTTATCGGCGTATAACACGCACTGGTGTATAACACGCACCCCCATTTTAACAAGGAAATTTGAGTAAGAAAAAATAATTTTAACTTGGAAGCTATGAACACAGTAAGACACACACTCAGACACACACACAGTAAGACACACTCACGCTAAGACACACACAGTAAGACCTCCCTCCCTAACCCCCTTCTCAGGATCTCCCCTCT